>CM065720.1:2150758-2168258 GCA_033310375.1 Conus canariensis
GGAGCAAGTAGTAGCTGCACAAACAAAACAAAATCCAAAGGCTTTCTGGTCATACGTAAGCAGTAAAACCAAGACAAGGAGTGGTGTAGCAGACCTGAAGAAAGAGGATGGCAGCAAATCAAAGTCGGATCAAGAGAAAGCTGAGATTTTGAATGCATTCTTTCATAGCGTCTTTACTGTAGAGGAGGATGGGGACCTGCCGGAACCACAGGAATGCAGTTATGATGAAGAACTAAGTGACTTCGAGATCGATACTGAGAAAGTCAGAAAACTTTTAGCAGACTTAAACACTAGCAAGGCTTCGGGACCGGATGGGCTAAACCCAATGCTTTTGTCCAAGACTGCTGATGTTCTTGCCACCCCAGTGGCCATGTTGTTCAGAAAATCCTTGAATGAAGGAAAAATCCCAGAAGACTGGCGTTTGGCACGGGTCACACCTATCTTCAAGAAAGGCAGCAAAATGCTAGCTAACAACTATAGGCCAGTAAGCCTTACATGCATCCTCTGTAAAGTAATGGAAAAATTAGTAAGGGAACAAATTGTCAAACACCTAGAAGAAAACAACCTTGTCAGTGAGAAACAACACGGGTTTGTAAAGGGGAGGTCGTGCATCACTCAGCTTCTCGATGTCTTGGACACATGGACTGAGGTCTTAGACGATGGAGGCTCAGTCGACATTGTTTACATGGACTTCCAGAAAGCGTTTGATAGCGTTCCACACAGGCGACTTGCTTTGAAAGTTCAGGCACATGGTATCAAAGGGAAGATATTACTTTGGATACAGGACTTCCTACACAACAGGCGTCAGCGGGTTGTCGTCAACAGAGCACAGTCACAAGAAGCCAATGTCTCGAGTGGGATTCCCCAGGGTAGTGTTCTAGGGCCTATTTTGTTTGTGCTGTATATTAACGATCTGCCGAATCTCATTCATAACACTGTACACCTTTTCGCAGATGACACTAAGGTTTTTGCACGAAGTGATGATGAAGGAGCTACGCTTGTTTTACAGGAAGATCTAAACAGGCTGCAAACTTGGTCAAGACAATGGCTGCTGAAGTTCCACCCTGAAAAGTGCCATGTCCTGAAACTGGGGAATAAGAAGTCAGATGCTGTGTACCACATGACCGAAGTAAACATCGAAGGTGAGACATGTACCACAACTCTGTCCGAAAGCGAAGTCGAGAAGGACCTTGGGGTTTACATTGACAACAAACTGAATTTCAGAGAACATGTGGCCAAGGCAACTGCTAAAGCAAACAGAGTTGTTGGTATCATCCGTCGCTCCTTTGACTTCCTGACTGAAGATACATTCCTACAACTGTACAAGTCTCTTGTACGACCAGTACTAGAGTATGGACATTCTGTCTGGCAACCCTACTACAAAACACTGTGCCAGGATGTAGAAGATGTTCAGCGCAGAGCAACTAAACTTTTAGCATCTCTCAAAGATAAACCATATCCTGAGCGTCTTTCTACTCTCGAACTTCCAAGCCTTGAGCACAGAAGAAAAAGGGGTGACATGATAGACTTGTACAAGTTTATACATGGCATTTACCGGAGTGATAAACCATGGTTTGAACTGTTTACCAATAGGGACAGCAGAGGACACTCCTTGAAACTATCCAAAGTTCATCACAGACTGAATATCAGAGGAAACTACTTCTCTCTTCGTGTGATTGATGTTTGGAATGGTCTTCCTGACTCCGTAGTAACAGCCCCTACAGTCAACATCTTCAAATCACGGTTAGACACTCATTGGCAGGAACTTCCGACAAAATATAATCCGGAATGCTATCAACATAGATAGTCTCTGTCGTGACTCTCTTCCTTCCACGCATGCGGTGTTTTTCGTCTTAATGTTATACCTAGAATGGTGAACAGGCCTCTTAAGGCCTCTAACACCTACAAGTTCAAGTCTTCAAGTCTTCAAGTCAAGTTCAAGTCTTCAAGTCTTCAAGTCTTGCATACACAGGTCTGCATCTCCTGTGGCAGCTGTTGTCGCTGGCAGTAGCGAGCGAGTTCGTCGTACGTCTCTCTCAGAGCTCTGGTTCCTTTTGAACTTTAGTTCAAATTCGGTTGTTGATCGGCCGACGATGGGTATCGGTGTAGGCCTATTTCGCTTCTTTTCCCAACCAAAGGCTGTCTTCAGGACCACCAGGCAGCCTTCTTCGTGCTCGGATGGCGATGGTCAAGAAGGGGGTGTCAAGGAGGGAGCAGGACGAAAGTCGCTGGAGTGCTGCACGAGTCCCCTAAAATTCGGCGGTTACAAGCAGACTACGGCCGAGAGGGCAATTTTCCAGCCCAACCCCCAAAAGGAGTGCCCCCATGTTTGCCTGGCTCAGAACACGGTATCTCAGGCCACGGTAATCGTAGTCAGGCAGCGCTCCATCGCCGATCGCCCCACATCTCCAGGAGCCAGGCTAGACCCCACCGTCACCCATATGACTGGGAGGATCAATGCGCCGCCCGACACTGACCTCTCACATCAGTGTCCTTCAAAGGAGATCTGCCACCGCTCCCTTGGCATCCGCTGCTATGCCACACTGGCAGCGAAGTGCGGCAAGGGTGGGAGAGATAAGCTTTTATCCCCCGCCCACCCCCTTTTTTTATTTTCCGCCTTCCTCCGGTTCAGCAGCGCATCAAAACCTGTTTACATATCACACTGACCAGTTCAACTACTGTACTTGCAAATGCTTACAAATGTCTATGTTTTTGTATGTTCTGCAAGTAGTGAGTGGGCACATTCGTCAGCGACTTTATTATTTTAGTAACCCACGTTCCAGGTGCCTGTACTTTTCGTTTCATCCTGAAAGTGCAGTAGTTTAGCTGTTACAAAACATAATTGCAGAATCATGGACAGATATAAGGTTGATAAATGTAGGGCGATACGTAAATCGCGTGTTTTGAACAATAACTGCAACAATATTAAAATGTATCAAATAATTTTTTTCTTGGTAAATGCGTTTTTTTTTTTTTTTTTTTTTAGGTTTGTTTTAGTAAACTATTCCATTAATAACAAATTAGCGGGGGGGGGGGGGGGGGGGGGGGTTAGATTTAATAATAAAAAAAAGGCTAAAAAAAACAACTTTGATCACGGGTAATAAAAAAAAAAAAAAAAATCAAGGGGAAAAAATGCTGGGAGTTAAAGGGGTTCTCACCTATTTTTACAAATCTATTTTGACCAAATACACGGTTTTGGTATGTGGTCGTATTGCGAAACCCAGCCCCGAATCAGCCGCCTGTGCTCTCATCTTGCAGTGAGAGCAGCATTTCCTGCGGATTGGGAAAGCGAGAGACTGAAACAGGAACGAGAGCCTCGATTTCGATAAAAGGGGGGTTTCCCGATTGATGACGTCGAAAAGCCAAGTTGCTCTTCGTGTTCGGCTGAAGTGAGATGGGGCGAATGTGTGCTGTGTCTGGTTGCGGAATTTCATCAGGAAATAAGCAAAGAGTAAGCGTTCATACTTTTCCAGGTGCTTCCAGCCAGTTTAGGTGATTGTGGATAAATTTTGTCACCACAACGAGGAAAGATTCTGTTCTTCGGGACAGTTATCACGGCATTTGCGGGTCACTTCGAAGAGCATAGTTTCCAAGACCAACACACCTGAAAGGTAAAGGTGGAAGCTGGAATTCGGGTCCGAAGACAGCTGAAAGAGGATGCTGTGACAACTATTATAACAGAAAAATGTATTAAAGCATTCTCTGTTCATTCGCCAGCTGCAAGTGCAAGCCTCAAACGCAACAGTAACAGGGATTCAGTCAGGAGCAAGAGAGCCAAACTCAGAGACGTAAAGAAGGTAAGGTTTGTGGAATGGGTGGTTGATCTTTTTGTGTTTCATTTCATTCTCAGTGTGTGGTTGGTTGTAAAGATAGTTGTTGGTTTTTGTTGAGTGTTGGCATCAAACTGAAACATACATTGTTACTGTCATTGTGGCAGTCAGTCAGTCACACTGCCTGCTGCCACTGAAACTTGCATGTTTGTGATTGATTTTTTCCCCTGCTGTTACTGTTTACAACAAAACTGAAGTTACGATTCTTATTAACAAGAAAGTGTCCATGTCCACAAATAACAACTTGTTGGACTCCAGTGAAGAATAGTTTGGGTTTTTATTTTTCAGGACATTGCTGAACAGCAAGTTCAAGTTTCCGCCCAACAACCATATGCTTTAGTAAGTGAATTATTTATCAGTATTTGGATACAGGATGGTGACTTAGTGTGCATTTTAAGATATATGCAGGTGTGGTGTGTCTGTATGCTATAAACTGCCCTGGTGAGTAAGAGAATAATGAGCTTAGATCTGCAGCTTAGATCTGATGTACGGCACGTCACGCATCAGTTTTTACAATAACAGGCAGAATCTTTGACCGCAATATATTGTAAAAGACCCTTCAGATTCTAATTGTCATTGTGCAACTTCAGAATTTAAGTGGAGAGAGTGAGATTGAAAATGAGGAATGTAGAAAAAAGTGGGGGGGGGGGGGGGGGGGGGGAGGACTCAAAGTGATCAGCTATTTAAAAGATTTCTACAGCAGGGAAGAGAATTAGTGTGAGGATGCAGTAGCTGACAAACTCCTGTTCAAAGGAAAAGGCATTATCTGATAGATCTAAACAACTGAAGGAAACTGTGATTTATCTCATAATCATTTAAAAGTTATTTACATACTACGGTAATATGTGTGTGTGTGTGTGTGTGTGTGTGTGTGTGTGTGTGTGTGTGTGTGTGTGTGAACAGATGTATGTATGTGCATGTTTATATCATGTACTATCTGCGTCGTGCGTATGTGTGTACATGTACGTAATATGGTCAACCTGTAAAATGTTGAACTGCCTGGAAAGAAACACATGCGTCTGATGGCGAGGGAGGTGGTACTGTACAAGGAGCTGTAGGTTCAAACTGCTACGGCGGAACTCCATACACTTCAGTGAAAATTTCACGTTCGATGTCCTCTTCGTTGGAACTTGACTCGTAGCTGGGAGAATCTGCCATTATCGCCGGAAAATAGTTGAGTTTTACGTCCTCATAGCGAAAGCTTTTAGGGACATGTCTTTCATTCACGGTAGTCTTGGCATTTATACGTCACTTGCGGAATCCCCGACTCTCGTCTCTTTCCGTACTGTGCTCGGCAATCTCCGTGGCGAGTCACGATTTGGCTACTTGCACGACCCGAAACACGGATAGCAGTGAGTTCCAGAAGAAAAGTAACACGTACATCGAAACACACGCGATCATACTTTTGAACAACCCAAACATGCTATTTATGGGTGAGGACCCCGTTAAGTCATGAGATGTAATGTTCATCACAAGAGCAGCCATCGCCATTTTGTTTGTTCACGTTCAGGTCCCAAAAAATCATGCTTGGACATCATGCACCATGAAGATGCTGCCAAAGGGAAAGAGACGAATAAAGGATAAGGGTTGTGTCAACAACTGGTCCTGTCATAGCTGGATTAAAAAGAGAACGATTTCTCAATCGACTTATGGTGCTGCCAACTGGAGGAAGCTGGTAAGGCTACCGTTTAGCCTACACTTTGGAGAATTTCGTTTACTATACTTAAACACCTGCACCTTCACGCAAATGCATTCTACCTTACCGGATCAGTCCAGACACTGGCTTGGAGGTTTTGTCAGGATTCTTGCCAAATCTCATGAAGTATCAACCTCTAGGTCATATCCTGGTTCCAGTCTGTGCCTGCCACTCCTCAGTCAGAGTATTGTGGCTGTCCTATGCCGCTGTAACCATCCACAGTTGTATTGCCGCAGTGCTGAGGCAAGGCTATCTCCTATGCATTAGAGGCCCAGCACCGGTCAGTCACTGGCACCCCGAGCACGACGTAGTTCCTGAACTAACTATAAGTTAGCCCATCCGTCCTCTGTGAGCCTATGTATCGTACTGCCGGAGTTCATCGGCTTGTTTACCTGACCGTCATTGAACTCTTCTCAAGCAATATGCACTTTCGCCGTGTTCGCTTGTATGCACAGCATCTGTGCGTCATTACACTCCCCCGACTTTATGACGAAAGCCTTTTACCCAGGGGTGCAGTGAGGAAGGGAGCCCTTCATCGTTCTTAGGCGTTCAGGTCCGTCAAAGAGAGACACACCGATTAAACGTCAGGCTTGTCTCCCGGCCACTAGCCTTGGGTATCTTGTTACCAGCTAAAAGTCAGGCTTATTATCTGCTTCAAGGCAAGGTGTCCAAGCCTTTTGTGGCTTAACCCTTAGGGCACAGCCTTCTGGGAGAACACGTGGCCTTTGGTGTCAACTCCCTTGGCCATCTGACAAAAAGTCAAACGTCTCCTTAACTGGAGAAGCCCCTTGGAGTGCACGGGCGACAGGCTCGACTACTCAGGACAGCCACTCGGGTGATGAAAGAGAATCGCAGGGCTGATCCCTTGGGCGTCCTTAGGGATGAGGCAGGCAAGGACCTCCCATTCGTCTCAAATTTCGTCATGCCAGCGTCCTTAGCGGGGAGGGGAAACAGACTCCCCATTCACCTCAACCTCCGTCACGCCTGGCATCCTTAGTACTGAGGTGGAAACAGACTTCCTGTCCTCATCAACTTCTATGACACCAGAAATATCCAAATGCGCTGCTCCTTAGCCTGAGTTGTCTCATCCTTGTAGGATCCCCGCTCAGCGTGACACTCCAAATTTGTGTTTGTCGGAACATCGAGGTGACAGATGTTACCGAACAAAATGTCACCACTGCACAAAATATCACAATGACATTTTGTGCAGTTATTCACTGCACAAATTGTCACAATTTGCACAAATTGCACAAAATGTCACAACTGTGACAATTTGTGCACCTGTATGCCTTTTTAGAAATCACTGCTGCACAAATTGTTACAACTCTGTCTCTTCTCTGTGCGTGTGTGTGTGTGTGTGTGTGTGTGTGTGTGTGTGTGTGTGTGTGTGTGTGTGGATGGATGGATGGGTGGATATACTCTATGATTCCACGTATTTGTTTTTGCGTTTTTCAATTTGGCTTGCAATTCATAATTTTCAATGTCATATATAATACATACTTTTAGTCTGTATTCACAGCACATGTTTTACGAGGTGACAGCCCAGACGAGATGAACCATGTTGGTTGATGAGGTTAATAGAAACAACACGATTTGTCTTGAATCGCATGCTCATCTCTTTTGCACTTAGTCTTGAGCAATTGTTCTCATATACATCCGTACTATGCATAGTATGTATGTAATTTTCATATGTGTTTACAATTGTCAATTTTTTCTTATATAAGTTTTTGATAGATTTTGCTGTTTTCTCCATTTAGAGAGCACGGAATATTCTTTATTCTTCTGGCAGGGGAGCAGGTCTTCCTCCTCCTTCTTCTTTTCTTCCTCCTCCTCCTCTTCCTGCTTCTTTTTTTCTTCTTCTTGTTCTACTTCTTCTTCTTCTTCTTCTTCTTCTTCTTCTTCTTCTTCTTCTTCTTTCCTTCCTCCTCCTCCTCTTCCTCCTTCTTTTTTCTTCTTCTTGTTCTACTTCTTCTTCTTCTTTTTCTTCTTCACTCTCTCTCTCTCTCTCTCTCTCTCTCTCTCTCTCTCTCTCTCTCTCTCTCTCCTCTCTCTTCAACAAGACTGACAGAGGTTGTAACATTTTGTGCAAGAGTGAATTCGAAAATAGGGCAGGGTGCACAAATTGTCACAACTGCGAGTTGTGACATTTTGTGCAGTCTTTCACTGCACAAAATGTCACAACTGGCACAAAATGTCACAATTGTGACATTTTGCGCAGTGGTGACATTTTGTGCAGTAACAGACCCTCTCTAAATTCCTCAGCAGCTGGCCCGATCTTTCTATGCTCCACCTACGCCCCCCCCCCCCCCCCCCCCCCCCCCCCCCCGCATTACTCGCAACGCTGTAGCAACCAGCTTTAGCCACGTTTTTGGTTTGGCGTGTCCTCGTCGCTTGGCGAAAGCCACCATTCGAAGCGAGCTTTACTCCTGCACACTCACAGTCTCAGGCACTTGAGTCGCTAGCAGAAGGATTTGGGGATTCCATGTCCACTGGCACTGGGTAGTTCCTCTGCTAGCATTCCCGCTTTCCTGGGCTCATACAGGCCACCAACACCAGCACTGCCTTCCAATGAGCGAGAGTTGGCACAGAATTCAGTTAAAATTTTTCTGGAATCGGCTCTTCCTCATGTTGGCTAAAAGTTTCCATGGCCTCCTTCTGGGCAGTTGGTGATGTCTGTCTTGCCCACACTGGTGCGGTGTTTCCTGTTGATGAATTCCACCAGCTTATCCCAGTTTCCTCATGGTCCCAACAGCCAAGCCATTGCCTGCTTCAGTGCCTGTGTCCGCCCCTGTGACACAACCTCTGATGAAGATGGCAGCGTTTCATCAAAGATACCGGGCAGATGGTGAATGGAGGCATAAACCTTTGGACACCTGTTTGCCTCCACGTCCTGTCCTTTGGGGTTCCCTGGCATGTGGATTTGGCATTCTTTGCCTTCCCGAGTCTTCCTGGAGTGCTCTTTCTCAGCAGTGAGGCTTGAACCTGCGCGATTTTTCGAGCAATCCATGCCTTTTGACACCGACAGGAGTAGGGAAGCATTCGTCAAAATATTTTCAGAAAATAACTTGCTGTCTAGTCTCAGTCCATCTATCAGGTGTTTTAGAGAGGAGGAAGAAAAACGAACTATCTATCAGGATCCACCACCAAATCATTTCCATTATTTAAACGCTCCTATTACATATGATGAATTTTATGAGACGTTAGAATCTTTTTCTTCAAATTCAAGTGCTGTTGGCCTAGATGGTATATCCTATCAACTGTTATACCACTTACCTTCATATTGGAAACGATTACTACATTCATTTTACCAAAAATGTTGGTTTAATGGAACTCTCCCTAGTATCTGGAAGAGATCTGTTGTAGTCCCAGTTCCAAAACAAGGTAAGCCCAGGTCAGACATTGGTAGCTACAGGCCAGTAGCACTAACCTCTCACGTTGGAAAGTTGTTAGAAAAGATTATCCAAAGACGTCTTTTATATTTTTGTGAAAAAGAAAATATAATCCCAGTGAATCAAGCGGGATTTCGCAAAGGTCGATGTGCAATAGATCATTTGGTGAAACTTACAAGTCAAATTAAAAAGCAGTTTGCTAGACGGAAAAGTACACTTGCTACCTTTTTTGATATCAGAAAAGCGTATGATAGTATCTGGCACGCTAGACTACTATATAAATTGAAAGAAATAGGAATTAATGGAACGATGTTTCAATACTTTAAAAGCTTTTTATCGCAGAGATCCATATGTACAAGAATAGGGAAAGTTTACTCGTCTTTTCAGAGCATTGATATCGGAATTCCACAGGGTTCTATTATAGCCCCCATGTTGTTTAACATTCTTATTTATGATCTTCCAAAGATATTATCAAAAAGTGTGAGTTTAGTACAATATGCCGATGACATTGCTATGTGGATAAATACAAATATTCGAAAGCATACTGGCAAGAGAATTACGAATCATGTACAGAAGATATATCAGTTAGAAATAGATAAATTAAACAACTTTATGGAAACTAACGGGCTTATTCTCTCAGGTGAAAAAACACAATTAATGTTTTTCAATAATGGAGACAATCCAATGTATTTGCCAAGCTTCAAATTGAATGGTTCTGAATTGCAGTACTCACAAAACATAAAATTTCTGGGTGTGAATTTAACCCCTAAACTTAACTGGCGTTTTTACATTGAAAGCTTGATAGCTAAAACAAGGAAACGTTTAAACTTATTGAAAATTATTTGTATTCA
This sequence comes from Conus canariensis, assembly GCA_033310375.1. Classification (NCBI taxonomy): domain Eukaryota; kingdom Metazoa; phylum Mollusca; class Gastropoda; order Neogastropoda; family Conidae; genus Conus; species Conus canariensis. The sequence continues at coordinate 2,160,525 of CM065720.1, forward strand.
ACCGTGGGCTCAAGATACAAAAACCATCCTGCACCTAGCTGTTTCTCTAATAAGATCAAAACTAGTGTACGGACAAGAAGTTTATTTTTCAGCTCCTCAAAGTCTACTGAAAAAATTGCAAAGTATAGACAGCAAAGCTATCAAATTAGCGCTTGGTGTCCCAGTGCACACAAACACATTGAAGGTGTACAAAGAAATTGATATGCTATCACTGTCAGATCAACGTAGATTAGCTGTGGCCAAATATATTGCAAGAAGTCTTTCAGTACCTAATTCAGTCGAAAACGAAGTGTTGATGGATTCAAATGTTGAATATCCCAAAAGAGCTCAACAGCTAGGTTATCTTTGTCCCGTTCGAAATTACACGAAAGATTCTTTTGAAAAATGCAATATTGATGTCACTTCACTCTCACCTGCTCCTGTTGTTCCCCCGGTGCCTCCATGGGAACATAGACAAGCTATCTTTGATGTAGATTACACTAATGTCCGGAAAAATGATAACATTAACATTTTAACTTATAAAGTGAGAGAAAACTTAGAAAACAAATACTCTAATCACTTAAAAATTTTTACGGATGGTTCCGTTTGCCAGTTAAGTGCAGGTTCAGGTTTTGTTATTCCGGCTTTAAAAGTTCAAAAAGCATACAGCCTTGGAAAAGGATTTTCTATTTTTACAGCAGAATTGTATGCTATTCTTATGGCATTACTCTTTATTTGTGATAGTAATCATTCTTTCTGTAACATTTTATTTTGTGTTGATTCTAAGGCAGTGTTAGATAGTTTGAAAGTTTGGGATGTTAAAACAAGGAAGGATGTAATCTTTGAAATAAAGCATTTAATTAATTACATTATTTCCACAGGAGTAAATATAGTCTTCGGCTGGGTCCCTTCACACTGTGGTATTTATTGGAATGAAATAGCAGATAAACTAGCCAGACGCGGGGCAATGGGCAATGCTGCAAAAAGTAATTTGAAGTTAGATATATATGAAGTACATTCGTTATTGGAAAGCTGTTTCCGAATTGAGAAGTCTCAAGATAAATGTGTAATGGAAACATATCCTAGACATATTTCTAGTTTAATATACAAGATACGTTTGAACTCTTGGAAGACCAAATATTCCCAAAATATAGCGTGTGCATGTTCTAAGCCATTATCTAGTGAACATATACTTTTCCATTGCCCCATTTTAAATGCTCTTTATTCAAAAGCAAACATTGAAATTTCGAAATCCAAACCGGTTCACGCTATTTCTTTCAGTTCAGAAATTGTTGAGGTTGCAAAAATTATCTCTCAATCTCAAATTAGCATATTGTTATAATTATGACAGTGTAGTTTATATTTAAATTTGTACTGTTCTTGACATTATTTCTGACCTTTTCCTCCCCCCCTGTCCTCCTCCTCCGCCCTCCCCCAATCCCCCTCCCCCCTCCCCTCACCCCGCCCCCCCTCCCCTTTCCCCCCCTCCCCTCGCCCCCCCCCCACCCCCACCCCCCAGTAAAGTCTAATATCACCAAGTGTGAACAGACTATAAATCAACAACAACAACAACAACAACACCGACAGCTTTTCCCCAAGAGGGGTGTCCTGGCCATCAAGGAGACACGTCAGAGGAACATGGCTTTCGAGCACCCTGCTTAGCTGCTGGACCTTTATCAGAGGAGTCCCTGTTCATCAGAGAATTACACAGGATCCTAAAAGGCCGGTCCTGGGACCCTCATCAAACCAGCTAGAATGATCGATATCCCCGCTGTCCTGAGTATCCCTGGCTAATACTTTTTCAGGTGGTCCTCCTGGACAGCTTGACTTTCCAGCCGAATTTAAATCTTTACTGTTGCCTCTAGAACTGGTTTTCTTCACGGTCTTGTTCACTCTCATCCTAAAACTGGCCCCGACTCTAGCATTGTGACCGACTTGAGGTCCTGCTTCAGTTGATTCTGCTGGATTCTTGTGAGGAATGCTATCCATCAGGGGTCGGTGATGTATCCTCGGCGGTGAATCTCTAGGCGTATGACAGAGTAGAACTGGAAACTCCTTCTGCCAGGGGCTGCACTGGTGAGTGCACCTTGGAAAAGCTCCCATGAGACATGGTCCTGACAACGTTGACAGAATATCAAGGAACTAAAGCCTTGCCTGAAGAACTGGGGTCCTTCTCCTTCCTTCTGTCTCCTTCCTTCGGTCTCCTTCCTTCTGTCTCCTTCCTTCTGTCTCCTTCCTTCTGTCTCCTTCCCTGGGCTGATTCTGCAGCGCCTTTCTGTTCCGCTTGCCATTTTTTTTTTGTTCAGTGCACAGCCTGTTTGTAGTAAAAGCACTTGATATTGGCTGGGCTGTCAGGGGCTTGATTCTTTTTTCTCTTTGCCAGATGTCTCGGCTCAGCGGTCAGCTTTTCCACAATCTGCTTGAGGAAGATGTCCAGATCTTGTTTTGAGAAGAAAACAGCACCTACCTGAGACTCCTCCTGATTTTTCTTCCGCGCCCCATCCATGATTAGGGAGATATGATGGCACCGTCTCACTTTATGGACGGCTCTACCTGGGTAGGCAGCCCGTTGAGTGAGTGAGGTAGTGTGTTTATTGTAAAGCGCTTAGAGCTTGGTCTGTGACCGAGGATAGGCGCTATATAAGTACCCAATATAATATAATATAATATAATATAATATAATAATATAATATAATATAATATACTGTAATATAATATAATATAATATATATAATATGACATAATATAATAAGTATAATATAGTATAATATAATATAATATAATATAACATAATACAATATAATATGATATAATATAACGGCCTCTTCATGTGGCTGTTGTATATAACATGCCAGCTAGTGTCAAGGGCAGGACAATTTCATACAGATTAGTTTTGAGGAAGAGATGGATTATGGAGGAGTAGGGAAGGGTAAGCTTCATCATTATGAGCACTTTATATATGTATCGGTTTGTGACACTATTTTGACGTCATTTAGGCATTACAGTGCTAAAACTCCTACGCTGAAAATAGGCCTAACAGACTGATTTGAGAAACCAATGAATTTGTCCAGTAAGGAGATGGTTAGCCAGGAAAACAAAATCCACATGCCTCTTTCCCTCACAGTTGTCCCACTTACCCTTTGCCCATCATCTGAGTATAGTGTATATTCCCACTCGCGCATCAATAGGCCATTGCCTTTCTTGTTCATTAGTTCCCTGTTTTTGTGAACACTACGTTTCTTGTTCCTTATTTTTGCCAGTGCTTTTAGTCTATTCATACTACGGTTGTCGTTCCTTATTTTTGCAAGTGCTTTTTAGTCTATTCATACTTGATTGGCACTCTGCATCATGCCTTTTGGTCTGTCCCTTCATCACACAGGTCAAGAACTTTTGCCATGGTTTTTTTTTTTCACCACCAATGTTTACCAACTATCAAACTGTCCGTCTCTGTCACTGTTGCGTTTAAGGTTCTGATCGTTGCGTCAAGGTCTGGTCTCTATCACCTAGGATAATGAATAGTTTGAATTTGCCTCTCATCACAGCTGGCATCCTCGGGGTCTTTTAGTTTGTCAGCGTCGAGCATCAGTCTTCTACCTTCCCGCTTATTTGTTTGTTTAATGTTAATGTTTGTTTGTTTCTTTCTTAGGGAGGCAAACGGTCATTTAATTTTGGTCCGTACCATCGTCTGCACCTGAAAATCTTCTGGACCTTCAGACGCTGATGCTGGACAGGAATAGGTAATCTCCTTGTGGTATTTTCCGTACTGGTTGCGCCATGTTCATTTTCTGGATACCTTACACGGACCGACTGTTTGCCAACAGGTCCTTAAGCCTGACACATTCCGGGAGTTGCGGGCGTTGGGTGTTGTCTTAGCACTGCTGTACGGTCTGCACGTGCCATACCACCCCTGTGGAGCACCGGCTCCTATTTAAACGTTCCCAAATTCCTGAATGCTCAGAATGCCTTTTGGGGGCATTTGGTCTTGATCTTCCTACAGTGCTTTTGGAGGGCATTGTCACTGTAGTTAGACGTTGGGGCCTACAGCAGTATAACAGCACAACTCTTCTTTATGTAGTTATGAATGATTCGACTGGAGACCGGATCACTGTCCAAGAGACACTTTCCAGTTTCTTTGCGAAGGAGAATTCTGCTACACCCTGTGAGGGGGTGGTGTTGAACTGCTTAACTCGTCGAATGCCCTCCACAGAAATTCGTGTTGTTTCCGAATGTGTTTAGCGCCATAGTATATTCTACACTGTAAAACGAACCTGAAAGTGTCGGGAGAAGGAGTGCAGAAGAGTATGAAGATGGACTTGCTCTCTGTTGTCGAGTCACTGAACTTCTGTGTGCGTTGGATCTGCTCCTGTCTCTGGATATTCGTGATGAACACTTTATCAGGTACACACTAGTATCATTGTGAGTTGATGGAGAAGGCTGGCTTGCTGGTTTTAGTTGCAGCACAACTACAGTGTGGTTCTCTCTACCTTCTATTCTGAACGAAGACACTGACATTTCCTGCATTCGAGTATTGAGAACTCTTTCTAAAGCAAACGGTAGACCATGCACAGACATAGTGAACAAACTTATCGGCTACATATGGCAAGCTTTTTTTTTTATTTGTTATAAGAAAACCGACACTCTGGCATCTAAGGAAGCTAGTCTCTCTCTCTCTCTCTCTCTCTCTCTCTCTCTCTCTCTCTCTCTCTCTCTGTGTGTGTGTGTGTGTGTGTGTGTGTGTGTGTGTGTGTGTGTGTGTGTGTGTGGAGAGAGAGATAGAGAGAGAGAATCCGAATGCGAATGCGAATGTTTTATTCAGTTTAAGGCCACAGCCCCATACTGGAGGGGGTTTCATAAATGTACCGTATAACATCTCTGATACGAAACAAAATGAAATCATGAAAATGTAGAAATGTTACAAAAGGCAGAGTACGTCAAGGCATTACTGTCCGAGTTCTCTTATTTACTTCATAAATATACATGGCTACATTCAAAAGTGTATTCTCATTCCTTGTCGATAGTAAGAGAATTAGCCTGAAATTACATGGTTCGGTGTAATATTTCAGATCGAATAAGTTTTATTTTATAATTGTTCAGAGCAGGACAGCAAAACAAAAAATGTATTTCATGTTCTCTTGCTCTATTACAGAATCGACATGTCAGTTCATTTTCAACAACATTACTATATACCTGAGGCGATGGCATGCAATGTCAGACTCGCCAAATCTAAATATTGTCAGTGCACATTTGATAAATCTATTCATTTTTATCCCAATGTAAGGTTCTAACATATGTGTCGACTTAAAGAGTTTATACTGAGCAAATCTCTCACTACTGTATATATATGGCCATGCCAGTCCTGCCACCTGCAATCAATAATCCTCTGTTTAAAACGATTAAGAAATTCTGATATATTTTCTACACCTTGGTTATCCCAAACAAATCCATATCCATATGAATTCAAACACTGTCGAACATGGGAAGCCCAAGTTTTTTTTTTTTTTTTTACCTTATCATCTAAACTTAACAGCATCCTGTAACCTGTAAAGGGTATCCTGCCTTCATTCATTCGTGTTAACTTGAGCCAGTATTTTATACATTTCAAATAAGAATTTAAATAAACTGGATATCTTCCACGTTCACCAAAAAGCAGGTCATTGGGCGTTCTAAGTCTACGTTCAAAAAGCGCTTCATCGCATACAGGTGAACTCTTTCAATTAAGGCACCTTTGTCAAAAGCCCATACTTCTGCACCATATTGTAAAATTGGCTACACCTGTGAATCAAACAATTTTGTACAAACACTGAACGAGTTACACTCTAACTTGTACAAAATATGAAGAGTACTGTTGACCGCCTTTTTCGCTCTGTTGACTATATCTTGACAAGCAAAACCAAAATTGTTTGGTTGTAAAACAAATACCTCGGTATTTGTAAGCATTAACCAGAGAGAGAGAGAGAGAGAGAGAGAGAGAGAGAGAGAGAGAGAGAGAGAACCTTATTTTTTTCCCCTTTTAATCATCATGATCATCGATTGAAACAAGGTAATTGTTGTTTTCAACGTCTAACAGGTTACAAAGAATAGTCATGTTCCAACATATCTTTCTCATCTTCTCTACCGTACACTTCTGCCTGGCAGTTGCGTTCCTCTGCTAGTCCTTCTCTGCCTCACATACCTCGTTTTCACACCAAAACCCTCAGAGCGCGTTCTTCCAGCGACTTCTGCATAGAACGAACATCTTTCCCCTTTAGCACTTCTGATTTTCTCTTTTCTCTCCAGTTATCTCTCAAGAAATACATTTTTCACTGTCTCGTGGCCCCCTTTCTTAATGCTGTGTGTGTGTGTGTGTGTGTGTGTGTGTGTGTGTGTGTGTGCGCGCGCGCGCGCGCGGGCATGCGCGTGAGAGAGAGAGAGAGAGAGAGAGAGAGAGAGAGAGAGAGAGAGAGAGTGTGTGTGTGTATGTGTGAAACATTTTAGGTACATAGGGCTATGTGCAGATTAAGTGCCATACATATCCCTTACTACTGTTACTAAAGAATATCCTTTGTTATGACACAGCACACGATTTTTCAGTACACCATGAGCTTTCACACAAAAAGGAATACAAAAAGTCTTTTGCCTCTGGTATCATATATTGTGAAGCGACCTTCGCTTCATACAAATATTATGTCGTATTTTCACATGTTACAGACTTCCTGTAGTCCAATCTTAGTTTAATCAATGCCACTTTTTTCTCGCAAACCAAAATAATTTCTCCTATAAGGCCAGTTGGAGAGATAAAGACATAACACACATGTCAACGCTCCTTATAGCTGATAGGAACTTTTCGCAGCGGTATATTTACCTCCATTTCCTTCCAACAGCAGGAAGGTCGACCAGCCTGCAAACTGCATACCAAACGTCAATACGCCAAGACCTTGAATAATCCTTATAGAAGAAGACAAGTAGATCATGTGCGGAATTTGTATGGTGTGAAAGTTTATTCCTCTTCTTCTCTTTCATAGACTCACCAAGACATATGCCAGGTGGTTCCAAGCAAACAAATGAAAACGAAAGAATGGAACTATTTGGGGACACCCGGCTTGCACAAAGATAGGGTCACTGGGGAGTTCTGGATCCCGAAATGTGACGTCAAGTGTAGGATAGTTCATGCATTTCTAGATTGTGAGTGACGTCATCTGTGGTGATTCTGCAAGACAAGTGAAGGGATTGGCGGGAGGTCCGTTCTTTCGAGCTGTGTTCAGTTTGATTGTTTCATCAGCTCAGTATTATGCTGTAGTTTGATTGTAATCAGCAGTTCAATATCATGCTATGCCTCAAAACACTTACATGGGTTATGTAGTTTTTGGGTGCATCTTTCCATTTGTGGCGTGTGGAATGCACAGTTCGCTCCTTCCCTACTTCCCTATTCCTGTTGCCTCCGTGACAAATGGCACCAGGAAGCACGACCACCCAGCCATAGGATCACAATGCCGTGTTTGACAAAGAGGACCAGGAAACACGACCACCCAGCCATAGGATCACAACGCCGTGTTTGACAAAGAGGACCAGGAAACACGACCACCCAGCCATAGGATCACAATGCCGTGTTTGACAAAGAGGACAAGGAAACACGACGACCCAGCCATAGGATCACAATGCCGTGTTTGACAAAGAGGACCAGGAAAGACGACCACCCAGCCATAGGATCACAATGCCGTGTTTGACAAAGAGGACCAGGAAACACGACCACCCAGCCATAGGATCACAATGCCGTGT
>CM065720.1:2175758-2178258 GCA_033310375.1 Conus canariensis
TAAACGACAAAGGGGGCGAAAAAGAACTCTTCCCCAGTAAATGGTCTATATGCTTTGGATTCCTCCCAACTGAGGGTTTTCAGAACCAGAAGTAACAGCTGTCTCGCTTCATGAAGAGCCCCCCAGGCTTGCATCTTGGTGACCTGCCGTTGAAAAGCACATCAACAGAAAGGAAACTCCCGAAGCAGGGTAAATCCTTCTGTGTTGGCAACAAGCAAAAATGAGCACTCCGCGAAGAAGAAAAGGAAATGTTTCGATTAAAATGATAGACCCGGCCCTGACGTCTTATATTTTTATAGAAAGGGCAGTGTAAACGTTATAGGTTACACATGTAACAATACATACATTTTACAGATCGGCCTGCGTTTAAAGGGAAAGGGGCACGAAAAGAAACTCCTGTCTAGCGAGAACTCTATATGCAAAACCCTACTCTGGAAGAACTTAAAAGCAGCAGAATACTTACTGGAGAAGAGTTGTTTTTGTGCCCCTTTCCCTTTAAAAAAATCAACCTGTAAAAGCAAAGCTATATGACATTTCTGTAATTGCCTGTGAAGTTTACATGACCTCTATGGAGACGGAAGGCATGAGGACTTGGTTCCACTACTGTTTTTAGTCATGCTTGTGTAGCGTCAACCTTCAAGTCTTTCGAGCTTGTGGTGTGCAAAGCTTTAAGATAGAGATTTCTGTGAAGTTATTTTGTAATCCTGGATTTTCAATCCCACGTGGCTGTCCTACTTCTACACTCGCACCTTTTAAATTCCGGACAATTTTTTATATCTTTTCATATCAATTTTGTCCCTTTCCCCTTCATTAGGTACTCATATCTGCTTTTTTTGTAGATACTTTTCTACAGGAAGGAGTATCAAAGCCTCAATTTTCTTTCTGTTGAAGGTGAAGCCTGAAGTCAACCCTCCCCTTCAATAACAGAGCGTTGTAACAGTGCCGACACATCTGGAAATCCCACGACGACAAACGCACTGCCGACATGGTACCGATGGCGTTATCCCTCGCCTCCTTAAACACACCGGAACTGGGTCTTCCAGCTGGTACCTTCAGATGTTCAGAATGCTGCCAGAACTGTGTGCTGTACTCATAGTGCTTTGGGCCACAGCAAGATCGAAATCGCTGATCGTCATTCGGGTCACGAGCCAGTGCTACAGCCTGTAAGATGAATTGATCAGGCCCATTACCAGTTCTGTCACAGTGTGGTTCACACCTGATCTGGGTTTAGCCTACAGCAAACAACAACGGCGACAAACTGGGTCTAATTTTATCCAAAGGATGCCGCCAGTCTTCAATTTGTTTTTCCACAACAGTGGTGGTTCTGGAACCTTGAGGAGCCGGAACGCTTCACACAGTTGTTGCTTTAAAGGCTTAAGTAGGCTTACACCACATACTTCCCCCTTACCCCCCCCCCCACACCCCCCCCCCCCCCCTCGCTCACCTGAACCGAAGTGGTGGGCATGGCATCGGTGACCAAGGTCAAGTAGACGGCAAAGGCCAGCAGGACAGTGATGGAGAGACCCACCTTCTCCCCAGAGTCGCTAGGCAACGCAAAGGTCAGCGAAGAGGTCAAGGACAGGAGGAAGATGGGCATGATGAGGTTGAGGATGTAGTAACTGCGGCGGCGCTGCAGCTGAAGCTGATGGATGTACAACACACGCACACGCACGCATACACGCACATGCGCACACACGCACACACACATGTGCACACAGGCGCTCGCGCGCGCGCGCGCACACACACACATGCACGCACGCACGTACGCACGCAGGCACGCACGCACACACACACACACACACACACACACACACACACACACACACCACCACACACACACACGCATACACACACTTACACTCACACATGCATATCACGTACATTTCGTTTTAGAGGTATTTAGACAATGTTAAGTTCTGTCTACAGAACATGTCTGTTCACGTGATCCTGCAGATTATTAGATAGTAGTGCATTCATGGAACACACACACACACACACACACACACACACACACACACACACACACACACACAACACACACGCACACACACACAAACGCACACACACACACGCACGCCGCGCGCGCACACACACACACACACACACACACAACACACACACACACACACACACACACACACACACACCGTCTTCCCGAAGAAACCCTGCACTTTGTTAGATAGATCTAAAAATAATCCTTTTTTTTCTCCTGAGCTATCATTTTGAAATAAAAGAAATGATATGTTTCAGTCCTTATAGCTTGCTAGAATTAATCCTTTTTCTTTCAAAACCAAGATCTCGTGTAGCAAACCTTTCTTCCTTACTCATCCTGACACTTTCCAGAAGCCCATTGATTTTCCCTGAGGTATGTGCGAAGGTTTTGAATTTTCAGATGAAATGCTGCTTTTGGGTGAACTGTCTGTTGCATTTTTTTTTAAACTTTTTTTTTAAATTTGCGTTCAGTAAGATGAAACACAAACATAAAAAGGAAAAACAAAAG
>CM065720.1:2183258-2220758 GCA_033310375.1 Conus canariensis
CCAAAGTGAATGTCAACATCATCATAGTCATGGAATATGTGAACATCCAAAGTCAATGTCAGCATCATCATAGTCATGGAATATGTGAACACCAAGTCAATGTCAACATAATCATAGTCATGGAATATGTGAACACCAAGTCAATGTCAACAACATCATAGTCATGGAATATGTGAACACCAAGTCAACATCAGTGTCAACATCATCATAGTCATGGAATGTGTGAACACCAAAGTCAATGTCAACATCATCATAGTCATGAAATATGTGAACACCAAAGTCATAAACGCAGTTCTATTAAATGATGACAAAGAGGGAATGGTTGAGAACAATTGTGGTGTCAACCAAGGGTGACACGCGCGCGCGCGCGCGCACACCCACACACACACACACCCACCCACCCACACACACACACACACACACACACACACACACACACACACACACACACACACACACACACACACACACACACACACACTACCTTGAACCTGATCTTGGTTTTTGAATCACCATTATCCTCGGCGTTGTCTTCTGCGGAGTAGGTCAGGAGTCTCCACAGACCATTCTGTGAGAAGGAGGACAGGTCGATGGGCTGGGTCTTGTCAATGTACACCATCACCTCGCTGTTCAGAGACATGGCCGTCTGGAATTCTATATTGCAGACCTGCGTGGGGACACATTAGAGGAAACAATCATAAAGCTCTTACACGTCTTTGTACTTACGGATAAAGGCTGAAGGGATGGAGGGATATTTAGGAAATGAAATAGAGATATCAAGCAAGTACTTTCAAACACATGGATATTTGGGGCAAGAATCAGCGATTCTAGAGGAGAGACCAGGGACACTTAGGAGAGAACCATCCATTCTAAAGTATGAGCCAGGGATCTTTAGAACGAAGACCAACAGCACTAGAGCAGGGAACAGGGACCTAGGACCTAGGGCCGGAACCAACGATACTAAAGCAGAGACCATAGATTCTTAGGGCGGAAACCAGGAAAATTATAGCAGGGACCGAGGATACATGGGGAGATAATCAGTAATGTGAAGCGGGGACCAGGGTATTTCGGGCCGAAACCAGCAATAATAAAGCAGACAGCAGCAATACTAAAGCAGAGACTAGCGAAACTAAAGCAGAGACTAGTGATACTAAAGCAGAGAGTAGCGATACTAAAGCAGAGACTAGCGATACTAAAGCAGAGACTAGCGATACTAAGAGACTAGCGATACAAGATAGCGATACTAAAGCAGAGACTAGTGATACTAAAGCAGAGCTAGCGATACTAAAGCAGAGACTAGCGATACTAAAGCAGAGACTAGCGATACTAAAAGCAGAGTAGCGATACTAAAGCAGAGACGAATGATACCAAAGCAGAGATTAGCGATACTAAAGCAGAGACCAGCAATATTTAGGGCAAGAAACAGCACTACTAAAGCAGTGACCAGAGATAGGTTCGGGCGAGAACCAATGACCCATGGACCATGCATATGTAGACCGGAAACCAGCGACACAAAAGCACGGTCTGGGGCGGAAAGAAGCGATACAAAAGCAGACACCAGGGATACTCGGGACGGGACCTAGTGATACTCAAGCAGGCCTTTAGAATACACAAGGCTGAAACCAGCGAAACCAAAGCATGGACCAAGGACCTGTAGGGCAGAACCCAGCAATACTTAAGCTGAAGCCATGTAACTTGGGGCAGGACCCAGCAATACTTAAGCTGAGGCCATGTAACTTGGGGCAGGAACCAGCAATACTTAAGCTGAGGCCATGTAACTTGGGGCAGGAACCAGCAATACTTAAGCTGAGGCCATGTAACTTGGGGCAGGAACCAGCAATACTTAAGCTGAGGCCATGTAACTTGGGGCAGGAACCAGCAATACTTAAGCTGAGGCCATGTAACTTGGGGCAGGAACCAGCAATACTTAAGCTGAGGCCATGTAATTTGGGGCAGGAACCAGCAATACTTAAGCTGAGGCCATGTAACTTGGGGCAGGAACCAGCAATACTTAAGCTGAGGCCATGTAACTTGGGGCAGGAACCAGCAATACTTAAGCTGAGCCATGTAACTTGGGGCAGGAACCAGCAATACTTAAGCTGAGGCCATGTAACTTGGGGCAGGAACCAGCAATACTTAAGCTGAGGCCATGTAACTTGGGGCAGGAACCAGCAATACTTAAGCTGAGGCCATGTAATTTGGGGCAGGAACCAGCAATACTTAAGCTGAGGCCATGTAACTTGGGGCAGGAACCAGCAATACTTAAGCTGAGGCCATGTAACTTGGGCAGGAACCAGCAATACTTAAGCTGAGGCCATGTAACTTGGGGCAGGAACCAGCAATACTTAAGCTGAGGCCATGTAATTGGGGCAGGAACCAGCAATACTTAAGCTGAGGCCATGTAACTTGGGGCAGGAACCAGCAATACTTAAGCTGAGGCCATGTAACTTGGGGCAGGAACCAGCAATACTTAAGCTGAGGCCATGTAACTTGGGGCAGGAACCAGCAATACTTAAGCTGAGGCCATGTAACTTGGGGCAGGAACCAGCAATACTTAAGCTGAGGCCATGTAACTTGGGGCAGGAACCACAATACTTAGCGAGGCCAGTGTAACTGAGGGCCAGGAACCAGCGATACGAAACGGGTCTAAGATACTTAGGGCGGAGCCAGTGTACTGAAGCAGGGACCAGGATTCTAGCGGTACCGAAACGATAGCAGAAAGATATTTAGGGCGGAACCAGTAATGAAAGCAGACCAGGGATATCTAGGGCTAAACCACTAACACTAAAGCAGAACCAGGGATATCTAGGGCTAAAACCACTAACACTAAAGCAGAAACCAGGGATATTAGGGCTAAACCACTAACACTAAAGCAGAAACCAGGGATATCTAGGGCTAAAACCACTAACACTAAAGCAGAAACCAGGGATATCTAGGGCGAAGAACCACTAACACTAAAGCAGAAACCAGGGATATTAGGGCGAAACCACTAACACTAAAGCAGAAACCAGGAAATTTAGGGCGAGAACCACTAAACTAAAGCAGAAACCAGGGATATTTAGGGCGAGAACCACTAATACTAAGCAGAAACCAGGGATATTTAGGGCGAGAACCACTAATACTGAAGCAGGAACCAGGGATATTTAGGGCGAGAACCACTAATACTAAAGCAGAAACCAGGGATATTTAGGGCGAGAACCACTAATACTGAAGCAGGAACCAGGGATATTTAGGCGAGAACCACTAATACTAAAGCAGAAACCAGGATTAGCGAATATTAAGGGCGGTAGGAGAACCACTAATACTGAAGCAGGAACCAGGGATATTTAGGGCGAGAACCACTAATACTGAAGCAGGAACCAGGGATATTTAGGGCGAGAACCACTAATACTGAAGCAGGAACCAGGGATATTTAGGGCGAGAACCACTAATACTGAAGCAGGAACCAGGGATATTTAGGGCGAGAACCACTAATACTGAAGCAGGAACCAGGGATATTTAGGGCGAGAACCACTAATACTGAAGCAGGAACCAGGGATATTTAGGGCGAGAACCACTAATACTGAAGCAGGAACCAGGGATATTTAGGGCGAGAACCACTAATACTGAAGCAGGAAGCAGGGAGAGAACCACTAACACTAAAGCAGGAAGCAGGAATAATTAAGGCGGGTACCACTAACACTAAAGCAGGCACCAGGAATAATTAAGGCGGGTACCACTAACACTAAAGCAGGCACCAGGAATAATTAGGGCGAGAACCACTAACACTAAAGCAGGCACCAGGAATAATTAGGGTGGGTACCACTAACACTAAAGCAGGAACCAGGGATATTTAGGGCGAGAACCACTAACACTAAAGCAGGCACCAGGAATAATTAGGGCGGGTACCACTAACACTAAAGCAGGAAGCAGGAATAATTAGGGCGGGTACCACTAACACTAAAGCAGGAAGCAGGGAGAGAACCACTAACACTAAAGCAGGCACCAGGAATAATTAGGGCGGGTACCACTAACACTAAACCAGGCACCAGGAATAATTAGGGCGGGTACCACTAACGCTAAAGCAGGAACAAGGGAGAGAACCACTAACACTAAAGCAGGCACCAGGAATAATTAGGGCGGGTACCACTAACACTAAAGCAGGAACCAGGGATATCTAGGGCGGGAACAACTAACATTAAAGCAGGAACCAGGGATATCTAGGGCGGGAACAACTAACACTAAAGCAGGAACCAGTGATTTTTAGGGCGAGAACCACTAATACTGAAGCAGGAACCAGTGATTTTTAGGGCGGGAACAAGCGATACTAAGACAGAGACCAGCAATACTATTCACAAGAAGCAGCGATACTAAGACAGAGACCAGCAATACTATTCACAAGAAGCAGCGGTACTAAGACAGAGACCAGCAATACTATTCACAAGAAGCAGCGATACTAAGACAGAGACCAGCAATACTATTCACAAGAAGCAGCGGTACTAAGACAGAGACCAGCAATACTGTTCACAAGAAGCAGCGGTACTAAGAGAGCGACCAGCAATACTATTCACAAGAAGCAGCGGTACTAAGACAGAGACCAGCAATACTATTCACAAGAAGCAGCGATACTAAGACAGCGACCAGCAATACTATTCACAAGAAGCAGCGGTACTAAGATAGCGACCAGCAATACTATTCACAAGAAGCAGCGGTACTAAGACAGCGACCAGCAATACTATTCACAAGAAGCAGCGGTACTAAGACAGAGACCAGCAATACTATTCACAAGAAGCAGCGATACTAAGACAGAGACCAGCAATACTATTCACAAGAAGCAGCGGTACTAAGACAGAGACCAGCAATACTATTCACAAGAAGCAGCGATACTAAGACAGAGACCAGCAATACTATTCACAAGAAGCAGCGGTACTAAGACAGAGACCAGCAATACTGTTCACAAGAAGCAGCGGTACTAAGAGAGCGACCAGCAATACTATTCACAAGAAGCAGCGGTACTAAGACAGAGACCAGCAATACTATTCACAAGAAGCAGCGATACTAAGACAGCGACCAGCAATACTATTCACAAGAAGCAGCGGTACTAAGATAGCGACCAGCAATACTATTCACAAGAAGCAGCGGTACTAAGACAGCGACCAGCAATACTATTCACAAGAAGCAGCGGTACTAAGACAGAGACCAGCAATACTATTCACAAGAAGCAGCGGTACTAAGGAGACGTTGGGGGTAAAGGTGCCGTCCTGGGATACTAAAACAGGAACTAAGAACTTACAGGGCGGTAACCAGTGATATAAAACAGGAACTAAGAACTCACAGGGCGGTAACCAGTGATATAAAGCAGGAACTAAGAACTCACAGGGTGGTAACCAGTGATATAAAGCAGGAACTAAGAACTCACAGGGCGGTAACCAGTGATATAAAGCAGGAACTAAGAACTTACAGGGCGGTAACCAGTGATATAAAGCAGGAACTAAGAACTCACAGGGCGGTAACCAGTGATATAAAGCAGGAACTAAGATTTTACAGGGTGGTAACCAGTGATATAAAGCAGGAACTAAGAACTCACAGGGCGGTAACCAGTGATATAAAGCAGGAACTAAGAACTTACAGGGCGGTAACCAGTGATATAAAGCAGGAACTAAGAACTCACAGGGCGGTAACCAGTGATATATAAAGCAGGAACTAAGATTTTACAGGGCGGTAACCAGTGATATAAGCAGGAACTAAGAACTCACAGGGCGGTAACCAGTGATATAAAGCAGGAACTAAGAACTTACAGGGCGGTAACCAGTGATATAAAGCAGGAACTAAGAACTTACAGGGCGGTAACCAGTAATATACAGCAGGAGCTAAGAACTCACAGGGCAGTAACCAGTGAATATAAAGCAGGAACTAAGAACTTACAGGGCGGTAACCAGTAATATACAGCAGGAACTAAGAACTCACAGGGCAGTAACCAGTGATATAAAGCAGGAACTAAGAACTGACAGGGCGGTAACCAGTAATATAAAACAGGAACTAAGAACTCACAGGGCAGTAACCAGTGATATAAAGCAGGAACTAAGAACTTACAGGGCGGTAACCAGTAATATAAACAGGAACTAAGAACTCACAGGGCGGTAACCAGTAATATAAAACAGGAACTAAGAACTCACGGGGCGGTAACCAGTAATATACAGCAGGAACTAAGAACTTACAGGGCGGTAACCAGTAATATAAAACAGGAACTAAGAACTCACAGGGCGGTAACCAGCAATATACAGCAGGAACTAAGAACTCACAGGGCGGTAACCAGTAATATACAGCAGGAACTAAGAACTTACAGGGCGGTAACCAGTGATATAAAGCAGGAACTAAGAACTTACAGGGCGGTAACCAGTGACATACAGCAGGAACTAAGAACTCACAGGGCGGTAACCAGTAATATAAAGCAGAAACTAAGAACTTACAGGGCGGTAACCAGTGATATAAAGCAGGAACTAAGAACTTACAGGGCGGTAACCAGTAATATAAAGCAGGAACTAAGAACTTACAGGGCGGTAGCCAGTGATATAAAGCAGGAACTAAGAACTTACAGGGCGGTAACCAGTAATATAAAGCAGGAACTAAGAATTCACAGGGCGGTAACCAGTAATATACAGCAGGAACTAAGAACTGACAGGGCGGTAACCAGTGATATAAAGCAGGAACTAAGTACTCACAGGGCGGTAACCAGTGATATAAAGCAGGAACTAAGAACTCATAGGGCGGTAACCAGTAATATAAAGCAGGAACTAAGAACTCACAGGGCGGAAACCCAGTGATATAAAGCATGAACTAAGAACTCATAGGGAGGTAACCAGTAATATAAAGCAGGAACTAAGAACTCACAGGGCGGTAACCAGTAATATACAGCAGGAACTAAGAACTCATAGGGAGGTAACCAGTAATATACAGCAGGAACTAAGAACTCACAGAGCGGTAACCAGTAATATACAGCAGGAACTAAGAACTCACAGGGCGGTAACCAGTAATATACAGCAGGAACTAAGAACTCACAGGGCGGTAACCAGTAATATACAGCAGGAACTAAGAACTCACAGGGCGGTAACCAGTAATATACAGTAGGAACTAAGAACTCACAGGGCGGTAACCAGTAATATACAGCAGGAACTAAGAACTCACAGTGCGGTAACCAGTAATATACAGCAGGAACTAAGAACTCACAGGGCGGTAACCAGTAATATAAAGCAGGAACTAAGTACTCATAGGGCGGTAACCAGTAATATACAGCAGGAACTAAGAACTCACAGGGCGGTAACCAGTAATATAAAGCAGGAACTAAGAACTTACAGGGCAGTAACCAGTAATATACAGCAGGAACTAAGAACTCACAGGGCGGTAACCAGTGATATAAAGCAGGAACCAGGGATACTTAGGGCGATAACGATTAATACTTAAGCAAGGATCAGGGATATTTAGGGCGAAAACCAGCGGTACTAAACTAGGGACCAGCGATACTTAGGGCGATAACGATTAATACTTAAGCAAGGATCAGGGATATTTAGGGCGAAAACCAGCGGTACTAAACTAGGGACCAGCGATACTTAGGGCGATAACGATTAATACTTAAGCAAGGATCAGGGATATTTAGGGCGAAAACCAGCGGTACTAAACTAGGGACCAGCGATACTTAGGGCGTGAAAAGCGGCACTAAAGGAGGGACGAGCGGTATCCAGGGCGAGAACCAGTGATACTAAAGCGCGAATCAGGGATAGTTGGGGCGAGAACCAGCGATACTAAAGCGCGGATCAGGGATAGTTGGGGCGAGAACCAGTGATACTAAAGCGCGAATCAGGGATAGTTGGGGCTTGAACCTGTGATACTAAAGCGCGAATCAGGGATAGTTGGGGCTTGAACCTGTGATACTAAAGCGCACATCAGGGATAGTTAGGGCGAGAAGCAGCGATACTAAAGCGCGGATCAGGGATAGTTGCGGCGAGAACCAGTGATACTAAAGCGCGGATCAGGGATAGTTGGGGCGAGAACCTGTGATACTAAAGCGCGGATCAGAGATAGTTGGGGCGAGAACCAGCGATACTAAAGCGCGGATCAGGGATAGTTGGGGCGAGAACCAGTGATACTAAAGCGCGGATCAGGGATAGTTGGGGCGAAAACCAGTGATACTAAAGCGCGGATCAGGGATAGTTGGGGCGAGAACCAGTGATACTAAAGCGCGGATCAGGGATAGTTGGGGCGAGAACCAGCGATACTAAAGCGCGGATCAGGGATAGTTGGGGCGAGAACCTGTGATACTAAAGCACGGATCAGAGATAGCTGGGGCGAGAACCAGCGATACTAAAGCGCGGATCAGAGATAGCTGGGCCAAGAACCAGCGATACTAAAGCAGAGACCAGATGTATCCTTAGGGCGGGAAGAAATGATGCTAAAGCAGGGACTTGGGGTGAAGACCAGAAATACTTCAGATGGGGACAAGGGACACGTAGGATGGGGACTAGAGGTACTAAAGCCTCAGACTGCAGCTACATAAAGAGTGTGTGATACTTTCAGTATGTACATGTCCACGTGTGTGTGTGTGCGCGCAGTGTGCCTCCAGGAGCGCGCGCATGTCAGTGTGTATGTGCGTGCGTGTGTGTGTGTGCGTGCGTGCGCGCACGCATGCGCGTGCATCTATGTATGTGTGTGTGTGTGTGTGTGTGTGTGTGTGTGTGTGTGTGTGCGCGCGCGCGCGCGCGCGCGCACACGCGCTTGTGTGTGTATGTGTGCGTGAATGCATGCGCGCGCACACGCGCTTGTGTGTGTGTGGTGTGTGTGTGTGTGTGTGTGTGTGTGTGTGTGTGTGTGTGTGTGGTGCGCGCGCGCGCGCGCGCATGCTTGCGTGCTTGCATCCATGCAGACATGCAACTACATGGGCACAAGTATATTTGAGCGTGTGTGAATGTATTTCTCTCTCTCTCTCTCTCTCTCTCTCTCTCTCTCTCTCTCTCTCTCTCTCTCTCTCTGTGCGCGCACGCGAGTGTGTGTGCTTATTGTGTGTGTGTGTGTGTGTGTGTGTGTGTGTGTGTGTGTGTGTGTGTGTGTGTGTGTGTGTTGTATGTATGTGTGTATGAGAGAGAGAGAGAGAGAGAGAGAGAGAGAGAGAGAGAGAGAGAGAGAGAGAGAGAGAGAGAAAGGGAAAGGGAAAGAGATAGACAGAGACGGAGACTGACTCTGGCTCAGATTTCAGCCGAGAAAAGAACACTGGAGGGTATATGCCGGAACCATAATTCATATGGGCCTGTATCGAGTATCACTATCGGTGTTTCTTTTTTTCTTCCGTTCGTGAACATGTGTACATTGATATATTGTGCACCATGAATTTGTAGATCGCTCTTGCTGAGTATTACACTTAGATAATGCGACGTAGGTGTAGGTCGCACACAACCCCGAGGCAGCCTTTCTGTTCATTTTAGCCCTAAAAGTCGGTATCTGGAGATTTCTGTCTTCTTTGGGAGTGTTCTGCATCTAGCCACCAGCACACACAGAGACACAAACCACCAAGCCCCCACACTCTTCCCACTGACACGTGCTGTGAGCAGCCCTTTACACGCGGAACAACCCATTGTAAGCAGGCCAAGCTGATTTGTTCTCATAAAAGCCGACACCACAGTGAATCGTAGAGGGGAATTCCCACTAGGGTCCGTCACCCATGCATTGACAATGGCTGCCCATGCAACAACAACAGCACATGAATTGACAATGACTGCCCATGTAACAACAACAACCTGTAATTGCGTGGCGTTGCGTGTGCAGGCAGACACATGGCGTCATGTGATTGGTTGTTGTGGAAACTGGAGAGTTATCGTGAGAAATGAAGTAATCAGCGGGTGAAAGGGAGCCAGTGGAGAAACGTCTCCAATGGCGAAAGGACGTCCTTCACCGTGGGTCTGAAAATCAGCCACAGAGAGGATGGAGGCTTTTCATGGGAGATGATCCATACTATTCAATAATCATCAATAAAATTTTAGCCCTAAGCATTGAATCGGAATATTATATTTATAACACAGCAATTAATCAACAGACATTTCATGTTGATTGCGAAAGTTTTTTTTTCTCTCTCAACTTTTCGAGTATATTGAAATGAATTCAAATAGATAGATGTGCGTCAGATGGACTTTTTTGGTGCTGCGCCATCATCTGTGTCATTCCAGCTGTGCTGCATCAACATCGCTCATTTCATCTTCTTGTCCACAGCCACAGCCTGGCCCGTCCCGACCAAACATCCACACGGAGCAAAGTCACTTTCTCCATAAGGCAGCCCACCAGAGGAGACACTGCACTGCTGACGAATCATTCCGGTAGTGTCCAACGGCTCCTGTCCTGATCCAACATACAACAGCAGGACACCTCCTTCTAAACCCACCTACTGACGATAATAATTGCTTAGTCACGGAGCCGGCGTGAGTGAGCTCTCCCTCCGAAGGGCGCCACTACGTCCGTTCAACGACAGTCGCCGTGAATTTGCCGATACCGGTGGCCCCGACAGAATCACAATAAGGCCATAGAAGTGGAGAGGACATCGACACTGAGGTCACCATGTGACATGAAGGGCCACAACATTCGAGACTTGTTTATAATGCTCGGCGATGATGAGGATGATGAAGAGGATGCCACGGACTTCCATTCTGCTCTAGGACTGAATGACAGGGCTGTACTCTGCGCTCACTTTATTAACATATTCCCGCGTCAAGCAGGCCCGATAATTACAGATACCTGTAGTATTGGTCAGGAAAGTAGCGCGACTCACTTAGCGACGCATTCATTTAGTGGATGAAACTCGACTGTGTGGTTCCAGTCTTCCCAACCGAGCCTGTTCAAAACTCAACTCTGGGAAGGAGCCAGTCGGGGCAGAAAAATCCTACAAATATATGGCTCTGATGGGAATCGAACCCACAACCAGGAGTCTGCGACGCTGTCCACTTCGCCACAGCGGCTGATGGGAGTTCAAAACTTATGTCAACACAGATTACTCTGATGTCTTGTCCTGGATCTCGTCCGCTACACACCCCATTAGCGGCTTTCAATGGGCTGAATCCTGGTCAGTTCAAACTGTTCTGATCGGCGTATAGTGATTAGATGTAAATCCTCTTGAGCTTATCGGAACGACTGGCTTAATCTAATCAATTCTACATATGTTGATGACAG
This sequence comes from Conus canariensis, assembly GCA_033310375.1. NCBI lineage: Eukaryota > Metazoa > Mollusca > Gastropoda > Neogastropoda > Conidae > Conus > Conus canariensis. Next base: position 2,194,443 of record CM065720.1, read on the forward strand.
TTTTAGCCCGCCAATTAATTGGGTAGAATTTTTTTTCTGACTCGGTTTTGGTTTGTATCTACTTTCACAAAGAATCAATTAAAATTTTATAAATAATTTTTCGCGGATAACTTTTCTGTCAAATGTTTTTCTGCCCCCCCCCCCCCCCCCTTTTTTCAATCATATGTAAGAGTACAGTGCTACATTTAGTCGTTAAAATCATTGCCTTCAAGCCCATTTGTTCCCCAATAATCTATATATTGCTGCAGAATCAGTTTGCTTTCACTTAATTTTTTTCTCTTATTACTTTTTCAGAACAAGCCTTGGGTTTCTCCCCTCCGCCTGTGCTCCTATTAACCACCAAACAAGAATACCTGAACAACAACAACAACAACAACAACAACAAACAAAAAAAAAGGGGTGGGGGTGGGGTGGGTGGGGGGTGGGGTGGGGGTGGGGGCCTTGCTCAAACAAAATCTAAGTGAAAGGGGTATTCATGGTTTTCGCGCTCACGAATTTTTTGCCCTTATTACTTTTTCAAAACAAGCCTTTAGTTTCTGCCCTCCGTCTGCGTTCCTGTTAGCCACCAAACAAGAATGCTTGGACCAAACAAACAAACAAAAACAACAACAAACAAACAGAAAAAGACAAACAAACAAAACCCCCCTTGCCCAAACAAAATCTAAGTGAAAGGGGTATTCATGGTTTTCGCGTTCACGATTCAAAACCACCACTGCTTTGCCCCCAGCGTTCGCCTCCAACATCCGGCGTAACTCGCAATCGACTACGTAAGTACTTGTCGTGAACACAGTGATACGCTCACATGCAACCATGTTTTAAGTACGCCTTTCGTGTTCCGAAATAGGCGCGTGACTACTTTCGTTTTCGGGACCATCTCCAAAGAGTTATCTGAAAATCAGAGGGCGTGTGTTGATCCCAATGACAGCTTTTCACGCTTTGTTCTTTGTCCGCGTATGATGAACTCTTTCGTTCCTTTGTCCGCGTTGATGGAACTCTGTTTTTTTGTCCCCGTATGATAACTCTTTCTGTTCTTTGTCCGCGTATGATGGAACTCTTTCTGTTTTTTTGTCCGCGTATGATGGAACTCTTTCTTGTTTCCTTTGTTTCCGCGTATGATGGAACTCTTTCTGTTCCTTTGTCCGCGTATGATGGAACTCTTTCTGTTCCTTTGTCCGCGTATGATGGAACTCTTTCTGTTCCTTTGTCCGCGTATGATGGAACTCTTTCTGTTCCTTTGTCCGCGTATGATGGAACTCTTTCTGTTCCTTTGTCCGCGTGTGATGGAACTCTTTCTGTTTCCTTTGTCCGCGTGTGATGGAACTCTTTCTGTTCCTTTGTCCGCGTGTGATGGAACTCTTTCTGTTCCTTTGTCCGCGTATGATGGAACCTTTCTGTTCCTTTGTCCGCGTGTGATGGAACTCTTTCTGTTCCTTTGTCCGCGTGTGATGGAACTCTTTCTGTTCTTTGTCCGCGTGTGATGGAACTCTTTCTGTTTCTTTGTCCGCGTGTGATGGAACTCTTTCTGTTTCTTTTCCGCATGTGATGGAACTCTTTCTGTTCCTTTGTCCGCGTATGATGGAACTCTTTCTGTTTCTTTGTCCGCCATCGATGGAACTCTTTCTGTTCCTTTGTCCGCGTGTGATGGAACTCTTTCTGTTCCTTTGTCCGCGTATGATGGAACTCTTTCTGTTTCTTTGTCCCATACGATGGAACTCTTTCTGTTCCTTTGTCCGCGTGTGATGGAACTCTTTCTGTTCCTTTGTCCGCGTATGATGGAACTCTTTCTGTTCCTTTGTCCGCGTATGATGGAACTCTTTCTGTTCCTTTGTCCGCGTATGATGGAACTCTTTCTGTTCCTTTGTCCGCGTATGATGGAACTCTTTCTGTTCCTTTGTCCGCGTATGATGAACTCTTTCTGTTTCCTTTGTCCGCGTATGATGGAACTCTTTCTGTTTCCTTTGTCCGCGTGTGATTTGGAACTCTTTCTGTTTCTTTGTCCGCGTATGATGGAACTCTTTATGTTTTGAAGTCATGAGATGAACGAATCTTTTGAGTTCACATTTGTCAAAAGTTTGTATGGTCTTTCTGTGCATTTTGTCGGTAGTTTAAACTTTCGTTGTTGTAATGCAGTCTTGAAGTAGTCCTAATTGTGTGTGTGTGTGTGTGTGTGTGTGTGTGTGTGTGTGTGTGCGCGCGCGCGCGCGCGCGCGTGTGTGTGTACGCGCGCGCGTGCGTGCTTACGTGTCCGTATCTGTGTGTACATAACTGAGAGAGAGAGAGAGAGAGAGAGAGAGAGAGAGAGAGAGGGGGGGGGGGGGGGGGGGGGGGGGGGGGACAGAGGGGCGTTCCTCATTAAATTTGGCAAATAAAATGCACCATAAAAAAAAATTGAAAAAAAGATTGGTCACGCACTTATGAAAAATATGAAGCAGAGACAGAAGGCAGATCAATCTACTTATGGTCCTACCTGTGTGTCAAAAGGGTAGTAGGTGACATCGATGTCACAGGCAGTTTCAAACACGCCGGAGGGATTCCACACCACAATGCCATCACTTGTTATCCGTAACTGAAACCAGTAAACGTCCACAGAAAAATGTTAAACATGAACACAATTCCATATGTCGCCTTCCTGTGACAGTTAAAACATACCTGACGATACATGTACGAAAACTGATAATCTGGTCCATGTCAGTATTATTATTTTCATCATTGTTAGACATTACCTTCGGTTTATGACAGATAAGCAGTCATAAACATTCGTTGAATGATTAAGTACTGACAGGATGTCAACCTCAATTTGTGTATAATCTAAGCTATCACTGAACATTACAGAAATGAGTTATTTAAAAAAATCGATCCAATGTTAACTGCAAACACTCTATAAAATACTGATGTGATGGTATCTTTAGTTTGTCAAAGCCCAGCTGTCACTGGAGATTGTAGGATTGAATAACACCGCAAAACATTGTCAATCGTTAACACAGTGGCGTGATAAATTACCTTCAGTTTGTGTTTGCCCAGCTGTTAGTGAACATTGTCAATCCACAAACATCTGGTGTGATGTAACCCTCAGTTTGTCATAGCCCAGCCGTTAGTGAACATTGTCAATCCACAAACATCTGGTGTGATGTAACCTCAGTTTGTCATAGCCCAGCTGTTAGTGAACATTGTCAATCCACAAACATCTGGTGTGATGTAACCCTCAGTTTGCCATAGCCCAGATGTCACTGACTACTCTAATTCCATAAAATATCGGTGTGGTGTTACCTTCAGTTTGCCATAGCCCAGATGTCACTGACTACTGTAATTCCGTAAGATATCGGTGTGGTGTTACCTTCAGCTTGTCATAGCCCAGATGTCACTGACTACTGTAATTCCATAAAATATCGGTGTGGTGCTACCTTCAGTTTGTCATAGCCCAGCTGTCACTGACTACTGTAATTCTGTGTGGTGTTACCTTCAGCTTGTCACAGCCCAGCTGTCACTGACTACTGTAATTCTGTGTGGTGTTACCTTCAGCTTGTCATAGCCCAGATGTCACTGACTACTGTAATTCCATAAAATATCGGTGTGGTGCTACCTTCAGTTTGTCATAGCCCAGCTGTCACTGACTACTGTAATTCTGTGCGGTGTTACCTTCAGTTTGTCATAGCCCAGATGTCACTGACTACTGTAATTCTGTGTGGTGTTACCTTCAGCTTGTCACAGCCCAGCTGTCACTGACTACTGTAATTCTGTGTGGTGTTACCTTCAGCTTGTCATAGCCCAGATGTCACTGACTACTGTAATTCCATAAAATATCGGTGTGGTGCTACCTTCAGTTTGTCATAGCCCAGCTGTCACTGACTACTGTAATTCTGTGCGGTGTTACCTTCAGTTTGTCATAGCCCAGATGTCACTGACTACTGTAATTCTGTGTGGTGTTACCTTCAGCTTGTCACAGCCCAGCTGTCACTGACTACTGTAATTCTGTGTGGTGTTACCTTCAGCTTGTCATAGCCCAGCTGTTTCTGTGAGGACACGGTGTTGCTGACCACAAGGTCTGGCAGCCACAGGTTTTTCTGCTGCTTCATGATGTCGGTGATGTTCTCGTGGTCTGAAGGGTCCCAGGACAGGTATTCGTCATCCCTGCAATGACGTAATGCCGTGCACATTAAGATTTAAATGTCAGTTGATCCTATCTCCATATCAGCATGGAAGTACTGTGGTGTCTCAAGATTTGAACACTAATTGATCCTATTTTGATATCAATATTGTATTGTCATCATTCAGCTGCTCATCAGCTGTCTAAAAGATTCCATGTGGCAAAATGTCAAAACACATGGGTAGTACGAATCACTTGGTCAAAGATACCATAAAACCAAACGTGTAAGAATTGAAGGCATGTAAGAATGGATTGACGTTGCAGAGAGAAAGAAAGAAAGTCCAATTTTTTTCCATTTTTCCTGGCAGTTCGTTGGATCAAATGATGTCGTAACACGGATACTTGTCGACGTCCAGTTTTTTCTATTTTAATCAAATAATGAAGAGGGCTCACTGAGCAGGCCCGAGTGATGCCAGGTTCGAGACATATATAAATGTTTTCTTGCGCTGCACGCATTTCATCCAGTCTACTCTATCTCTATGTTGAAAGTGAATAAAGCTTCTGGAAGAGGTCCTTGTGACTAACAGGAAGAGATGTCCGGTAGGAGATATCCAAAGAAAAAAAAACTTGTAAGCTTTTCTTTTTTTCTTGCTTAAATAACCACTTCTGATGGTTCAAGAGTAAGCTGTACGTTTTTTCCCCCATTATGTCCTCAAAAAGGTGGGAAAGGACCCAGAAAACTGCGTATGAAAAAAAAAACATTCAACAAAGCACAAGCAGTCAAATACTCTAGAGCATCCAAATTCTACCACATACTAATCAGTACATAATTCTTATCAACATATCTAATGTTGAGAATATCATGAGGATATATATTACAAAAGGCACTTAGAAGACACACACACACACACACACACACACACACACACACACACACACACACACACACACACGTGCGCGCGCGCGCAGACACACACACACACACACACACACACACACGCACGCACGCACGCACGCACACACACACACACACACACACACACACACACACACACACACACACACACACGTGCGCGCGCGCGCAGACACAGACACAAACAAACAGACAGACAGACAGACAGACAGAGACACACACACAGACACACACACACACACACACAACACACACACACACACACACACACACACAAGCAGTGCATGACTTGGATATTCTCCGCAGTATTAACCAATGACATCTTTCATTCGCACCTTCTTCCTTGGAATGAATTCTTTCCGGCGACTTCATTTGTTCTATCGCTGGATTGTATCAGGGGTCGGGGAGGGTGGTGGTGATGGGTGTAGGACTCCGGAACCCCCCAAACCCACCCCACTCTCCCTCCCCACGTCACAATCTCCCTGACTGGCACCCGTCGTGCCTTGAACAGTGCAGTCTTTTTCACAGTAGGATCTCTCCTATAACTCGAGCGCCCCGACAGCGTGGACGACTAAATACACTCACTCTATCATTGTAACAAAGCACAAAGACACTCAGGAGTCATGACCTGGATGCGACCCGGTCCTCTCAGAGTGTAGCAAGTTCAGGGCCGAAGCACTTGTATGAGGGAGGCTTCTTATTAAGTGCTTTCTGCCTGCTGAGTAGTGCAACGTGTCGCAGTGAATCCCGCACAAACCGAGGCTATCGGTAAACCTCGCGGAACATTCCACAGTCTCCCTTCATTGACGTCTGTGTGAACCTGACTGATATGGGGATTGTCACCTGTGATCCCTTTTTTTAAAAAAAAAAGAAGGTTTTGTGTGATTCGGTGGGTTGGGATTTGTCTGCTCGTTTGAGCGTTAGCAAGGAAAGGGGAAGGGGGTGCACAGCAGGACAGTGGGAACAACTGACTTTACTGACCATTCGATTTCCAATAGCGTGTTCGTCTTCAGGGTCTGGTCTTTCTCGTTCACCTGCAACATAGCAAGTTTATTTTCTGTCTTCTGGTGGTTTGGATGAAACAGCTCTTGGATTCTCTCTCTCTCTCTCTCTCTCTCTCTCTCTCTCTCTCTCTCTCTCTCTCTCTCACCTGTGTGCGTGTGTGTGTGATTTTTTTCTTTTCCTTTTCTTTTCTTTCTTTCTTTGTTTTGTTTGTTTGTTTGTTTTTTTGTTTTTTTAAAAGAAGAATGCCGTAAAATGCCATCGAATGACCTGCATCTTGAGTGTACATGTATTTTTCCCAAAGGTTTTAAGTTCCCTTAAATTGCAACCTTTACTAGAATGAAATGAAATCTTTAAATGAAGCAGAGAATAGTAAGCAGTGGATAACGAACAAGTAGGGTAACTCTTTCGCCCATGATGAAATTGATTACACGCCTATAACTCCAAACAAATGCTGTTTACGACACCAAATCGCCTAGCAAAAATACCACACAGAGCACACAGAATAAACAAGAAGACACCAATAATAATAATAATAACATAATAAAAAGACAAATACTGTTGTCGCAACATCATGTTTGGGCACTCCGTCATGAAATGATACTCATCACCAATAACTTTTTGTTCTGCAGTCTTTGCAAAGGCGTTCATGTCTTTTAATAACATGTCCTTCCCATGTCAATGGGGACTTTGTGACTGTTACATCTGAAATGAATAAATGTAACAGCATTTATGTAAAGAAGAGTGTTTATGTGAGGTTCTCTTCGAAGTGACTATTTATGTGGTTTGTAATAAAAAAACAAAACAAAACAAAACAAAAAAAAAAAACCCACACACACAAACATTTACAAATGTTTTGTAAAGCATCCTACCATAATCATTTTCAATCATCTTGTAAAGATTCTTCACATTCCTGCAAAGTGCTTCCCTATGAATAATAAACAAACAGACAAAAAGAAAAGGAAGAAAACACACACACACACACACACACACACACACACACACACACACACAATATATATATATATATATATATATATATTTCAAACCAAAGACAATCGTGGCCACTTTCAAATTAGTATCTGCTGTGTGAAATTCAATTCAAGGGGAGTGACAAATGCTTGAAACATGTAAATTATATGTAAAACTTTACATATGAACAGAATATTTTTCTTTAAATGCTGGTAATACAGTGTTTGACCAAAAACAAATTATTTTAAATTTCATCAAAACAGAGATAGTATATAAACTAATTTCTCTGTGTAGGGAGTCATAGAATTTATATTCTCTCTCTCCTCTCTCTCTCTCTCTCTCTCTCTCTCTCTCTCTCTCTCTCTCTCTCTCTTCTGAACCGTTCTCAAACAAACCAAATCACCAGCGCGTACAGGCTGTTTTACCTGTGGTTTGTATGGGTGGCAATGAGACGCGGAGTCCTAATTTAGCAGCCGCTCGTCGTCTCGATTTCAATTATTTGCACTCTGCAGACGAAATAACTATTCTCGACGTGGATGACCAATGAATGAGTTTGACACAAACAGGCGGCTGGACACCTCGTCGCCCTCACCCCTTGACCCATCTCCCTTGCCCCCTTCCACTCTGTTCACTGTTCCCTCCCCCTTCCACTCTGTTCACTGTTCCCTCCCCCTTCCACTCTGTTCAATGTTCCCTCCCCCTTCCACTCTGTTCAATGTTCCCTCCCCCTTCCACTCTGTTCATTGTTCCCTCCCCCTTCCACTCTGTTCAATGTTCCCTCCCCCTTCCACTCTGTTCAATGTTTCCCCCACTCTGTTCAATGTTCCCTCCCCCTTCCACTCTGTTCATTGTTCCCTCCCCCTTCCACTCTGTTCATTGTTCCCTCCCCCTTCCACTCTGTTCAATGTTCCCTCCCCTTTCCACTCTGTTCAATGTTCCCTCCCCCTTCCACTCTGTTCAATGTTCCCTCCCCCTTCCACTCTGTTCAATGTTCCCTCCCCCTTCCACTCTGTTCAATGTTCCCTCCCCCTTCCACTCTGTTCAATGTTCCCTCCCCCTTCCACTCTGTTCAATGTTCCCTCCCCTTTCCACTCTGTTCAATGTTCCCTCCCCCTTCCACTCTGTTCAATGTTCCCTCCCCCTTCCACTCTGTTCAATGTTCCCTCCCCTTTACACCGGTCATCAGTTGTGCTGTGGTGATTGTCGTCCTTGGTCGTCTCCTTTTCTCCCCGACTCCCTCCCTGATCATGAATCCCACCCTCGTTCTTTCACACACACACACACACAACACACACACACACACACACACACACACACACACACAACACACACACACACACACACACACACACACACACACACACACACACACACACACACACACACACCTCTCTTTACAGTGTACTTCTCTGTCGTAGTTATATAATACACCACAATTAACGCAACACAGTGAAACATGAGACAATCCAAACATTCATTTCCTTCCTCCTGATATCTCTTTCTGGTCGGTGCATTCAAGTTTAACGTCGATAGCTTCCAAGTAATACTACAGAGGGAGTTAACCTTCTCAGCGGGACTGGAGTAAGGATCGTAACCTTCCCAGGACAGCGGGCGTAAGGGACTTACACGTAACCCTGAACTATCACCTCCGAAACGTACAACGTGTTAACTAAGATAGGCAGCGAAGATCCGGGATTTGAACTCACATTCCCTGACGGCAAGCTTGGTACTCTGCCATTGAGCTAACCAGGCATCTCATCCCTTTCTTCTCCCCTCTTCCTCCCTTCCAGACTTACCTCCACAATAGACAGCAGGTAGAGGGCCATGTAAAGTTCGGTGGCACTGGAGTAGTCATTGACGGGTCGGATGTCCACGGAGTAGCCGTCGAACAGCGTTTCGTGCAAGGAGGTATACGCCGCTTTGTCAGCAACTCCCGAGGCAGTGCCCAGCAACAGTGACGACAGACTCACCACCAACGTGGCAGTCCACAGATCAAACGGACAGAGGGAGGAGGAGGAGGAGGAGGAGGAAGACGAGCAGATGGACGTAGAACGAGTAGCCGATATCGACTTTGAAGGGCCCATCCTCCTGAAACAAAATGACCAGAATCTTGTGAGGAAGTGAAGAAAGAAAGAGGAAGGGTAGAAAGGAGTTGGGGGAGGGGTCTGAGACCATGTTTTGAACATCTTTCTGATATGTAATTAGAATCTTAGAAAAGGAGAGAAAACGGAGAGGACAAGCAGGATGAACATTTGTTAGGAGACTTGGCCAAGACCCTTTTAGTGTGCGTCGCATGTTTCTGAGAAACACCATATCGTAAGATAGAAGAGAGGAGGGTTGTTTGAGAGGATGCAGGGGGTAGGGGAGAGTTGGGGTGGGGGAGAGTGGGGGTGGGAGAGTATGGGTGGGGATAAAAAAAAAAAAAGCACCGTGGAATTTGGAACGGGAAAACCAGGCTGAGGCGGGAACAGTTGTTGGACGAAGTATTTTTCCGAAGCAAGATGTGAATCCGATGAAAAGGTGAAGGTCGAAAAAGAGGATGATTCGTGGAAGAGAAAAAAACTGGATGACAAAGAAAACCTGGTTGAGAGTGTTACTGGGCGGCGCATCCATCTAAAGGAAGATCAGTTTCTGATGTGGAAGATTCCAGAGAAGGAGCTCTGGTGCATAAGGCGGTTGCAAAAACACGTCTCTGATGTCCTGCGAAAAAGCCAAAGTTAAGACAATGAATTGCTAAAACACATTTCTGATGTCCTTAGAGAAAGCCAGAGTACAGACAGTGGATTGCTAAAACATCTCTGATGTCCTTATAGAAAGCCAGAGTTAAGACAGTGGATTGCTAAAACACATCTCAGATGTCCTTAGAGAAAGCCAGAGTTAAGACAGTGAATTGCTACAACACATCTCTGATGTCCTTAGAGAAAGCCAGAGTTAAGACAGTGAATTGCTAAAACACATCTCTGATGTCCAGAAAATCCTTTCCCTGTTGAGATCTTAGTTTCTCACTTATCATTTTTTTAAAGACAGACTATCTTTACCACTTTCTCAATTCTCTTTATCATCTTTTTTTTCCCTTTTGAAATGCCCCCTCACTACATCCCTCAGTGTTAACATCCGACGACGAAGTATGTTTCAGTTCTTGAAAAGGTTTCGCGACAACCCTGTTTTCGTCCTTGCAATTTGTTCTGTAATTCAACAAATCTGTTTCACAACCATCTGTACAAGCATAATAATATTTTACATGAAAGACATTTGAACTTAAACTATTACATTCAAACGCTTTCGTTATCTTTACAACCACCCCTTCCCCACTCCCTGTGCTTTAAAGAATCCAATGTTTACATTAGGGACTGATTCTTCGCTCACTACGCACGTTCCTTTGACTTACATATAAGCCGCGTGTTTTGCATGGCCGTTCTGTTTCCCCCTTTCCTACGCAACCAGTGTTAACATGGGCTGGCACCCCCCTTCCCTTTTAACCCCCCCCCCCCCCTCTCCCCTCAAGTTTTCAAAACGGTCACGAAACAGCGGATGTGGCGGACAAGGACCAGTCCGCACGAAGTGACACATCCTTTATGAAACTGAAACTGAAACCTCAAGAAAAAACCGTTTTTCCCTCACTAAGCAGGTGGTAAAAAATCATGATTGCCCACTTGTTCTCATGTTGGTCTTTCTTCAGAAAAATAGAAAGAGCCCTTCATACGTTTCTAACTCGGAGAAAAAAGCCCTCACCCACAAACACATCACTGCCCTTAGCTTTAAGAATATTTCCCTCATCTCTGTAGAAGGTGCAGCGGGCGATGGCTGGTGAACTGGGCTTAGCGTTTAGATGATAAACCCGGTCAAACTGGAAGTCGCCAGTCAGATCGAGTTCGTCCGCGATCACACTGCTGATGAGTCCTTCACAGTCAGTCTGGGTCTCATTCTGTGTACCGAGTCAGTTAGTAAAAAATGGGCTTGTTCCTCTTTGAGCACCCTTCCAGATCGTCAGCCTTCCTGCTCTGTGTCCAGCATCTGCCTCCTTAGCTCGTCGTTTTCCGGTCGGCCACTTCATCCTTCAAGGACTTCACCTCTTCCTGAAGTGCAATGTGAGCGACACGGATGTCCCCCATATTGTCTTTACGTCACTTGTATCTCCCCTCATGTTCCTAATGTCTTCGTTCATGTTGTTGAATGAGGTATTCAGGATCTGGAATTCAAAGTCTGAAGCACAGGCATCAGGTTCTGCAAGGTGGGTTCAGGAGCAGATTGGAAAGGCGAAGCAGAGCTGGTAGTGGTCTCTCCTGACTTCTCTGTGCTGGTACCCCGGGTACCACTGGTCAAAGAAGTTTGGCGTAACTGTCTTTCCGTGGCCCTGGGTTCTGTTCCACGTCACCATATTGCAGTAGGAAATTGCCCAGGAACAAACACGTGAGGAAGCAAGCCACTCTAACAACGCCTGTCAACGACCTGAGTTTCACTATCCTGTGGAACATAGAGTGACAATGGCAGAAAACAGGCACACCTGGCGCGGAAATGTAGCTGTGAGGAAGACATCGTCTGTCAATGTGAGGAAGACATCGTCTGTCAATGTAGCTGTGAGGAAGACATCGTCTGTCAATGTGAGGAAGACATCGTCTGTCAATGTAGCTGTGAGGAAGACATCGTCTGTCAGTGTGAGGAAGACATCGTCTGTCAATGTAGCTGTGAGGAAGACATCGTCTGTCAATGTAGCTGTGAGGAAGACATCGTCTGTCAATGTAGCTGTGAGGAAGACATCGTCTGTCAATGTAGCTGTAAGGAAGACCGTCTGTCAATGTAGCTATGAGGAAGACATCGTCTGTCACAAAGCCGTCGACAGGATCCAGGGGTCAAACACAGTAACATTCCAGTGTACTAAGCGAAATTGTTAGGAGTTCATTAACCATTAAATCGTCACTTCTGAATTCGATACACGCACACACCCTTACGCAGAGAGAGAGAGAAGAGAGAGAGAGAGAGAGAGAGAGAGAGAGAGAGAGACGGAGTGGTGGTGGGAAGGTGGGGAGTGAGGCAGGGAGGTGGAGGGAGGAAGGGGGGGGGGGAAGAAGAAGACGAACCAAAATTATGAGAAATGATGATGGTGATGTTGCTGCTGCTGCTGCTGCTGCTACTGCTGCTGATTATGATGATGATAATCATGAAGATGATGATGATGACGATGATGACGTGCTGAGATAGTGTTGAAGAAGAAGAAGAAGAAGAAGAAGAAGAAGAGTTGACGACGACGACGACGACAACGAAAGAAGAAGAAGAAGAAGAAGAAGAAGAAGAAGAAGAGAGAAGAAGAAGAAGAAGAAGAAGAAGAAGAAGAACAAGAACAAGAACAAGAAGAAGAACAGCAACGACGACGACAAGAAGAAGAAGAAAGTAATATCGATAGAAATTATAAACGAAACGACTTTAACTGACGAGACAAGCTCATTCAAACGCTGGGCATTCATCTGGGCTCAGCTCAAATTTATTTGACTGACGCTAAGACTCATCTCAATTAGCAACATAAAAAAAATCGCTTGAATAAGCACTGACCCCAAAACTCAGCTCAATTAGCAAAATAAAAGAAAATCGCTTGAATAAGCTACTGAGCTCGATTAGCGAAATAAGAGAAAATCGCTTGAATAAGTCTAGTTGCAAAGTGAGACGACTGCAGGCGGAGATCTAAACAAATCTTAAATAAATGTTAACGAACCGCCAAGAGAAACGTGGACAAACGAGTCACGGGACTTGTGACTCGTTTGTCCACGTTTCTCTTGGCGGTTCGCTAACATTTATTTAAGATTCGCTTGAATAAGCCACTCCACCGGAACAGCTTCAGTCAACTTACTTGGTCATTGCCACCAAATCTTCGAGTTGTTGAGAGAAATCTCTTATTGATCTGTCACGTCTCATAGACCAGAGGCCTTTGAAGACAAGTTGTTGTAAGACCGAAGAGGGAACAGAATCTGACTGACACGACTCATACCACAAGTCAGAGAAATACGAATCCGGAGGTAAATGTCCTGAAAGAAGAGAAAAGTACACAATGAGGCGAAATGCGTTCAGCGAGCACTACGTTATGCTAATTTTGTCCACAGAGACCGTTCAGTCAATTCTGTTCTTACTATTTTTCACTACACATAATGTAGTCAATGAACAAAAACAAAGTGTTACGTCGTAAAGGAAATACAGCTTTGACAACTGAAGAATGGCAAGATGGCGGACATGCTCAGGAAATAGGAATATCTAATTTGGACCAGAGATTTCATATGATACCAACCAACCCTAGCACGGTATTCATTAAAATATTCAGCCATATATGTAATAGTATTGTGTAGAACGGAAACGACAATGTTATGAGGTGTGGTAGCAATAGTCTGGTTCGAATCTCCCCCCTCTACTCCAACTCTCCAAATAAACTTGATAAGAAAAGTGGTAATACTTACAACAAAACAAAAAGTGATTGATCGATATACGCGATGTACTATCCAAAAGGATCGGCTAAGAAAACGTCGAATCATGTCAGAAATTTGGGAATGCGTGATGCGGTAATTACCGTGAAAACTTAGAATACAAACAATACCAAATCTATGCTAATTGCACGCAGAGGATAGCAGAAAATACAGGATAATGCAGCAAAACACGGGACAAGTAAGGAAACGTTGCATACAGTCAAAAAAAAAAAAAAAAAAAAATGGGGGGGGGGGGGGGTAGCCTAAGGTAAGTCAGCAGGATGCAGTATGAAACGTAGCTTGCAGTAGAAAACGTAACAACAACAACAACAACAACAACAACAATTGCCGACTAAGATAGGCACACGTAGCAAACATAGGAAAATGCAGTGCGAGTTGAACACACCTTTGTTCTTCAGCTTTAGCCACAAATGAACGATCAATCAATGACGTTAAAAAAAATTGAGCTGGGTCTACTGTTGTATTGTGACCTACTCAACCGCCAAGGGCTGGCCCAACCCCGGGAGGGAGGGGGGGGGGGGGGGGGGCGGGTGGCTGGGTAGGGGCAGAGAGTGGGGGTATGCCATGTCACAAAAAGCAAATGTTATTATTCAAAGTAAACAGAAAGTCTTGTGCTTGCTCACAGTTGGTAGTGATGATGAAGACGAAAAGCTGGTTGTAAGCCTTCTCCTGGTGTAAGTGTTTTCTTCCTCACTATAAAAGAAAAGAATTTCGCTTACAAACTCTTCCTTTTCACTTTCATCTATGTGAAAGGAAATCATAGGTGAGAGAGGCAGAAAATGATAACAAAAGAAGGCAAATGTCGCTTGCAGGATGACCACTCTGACTGTCGACACCTTTTGACCTCCCTTGCATCCTTAATGGATTCTTATTAAGCACACGCTCAAAAATTTCCACCTACATTTAATACTACTTACATAAAGATTTTAATTTTTCAGATACTTATTTCCTTACTGCACTTTCTTTTGTTTTACTTCATACCCTTCGCTGGCTGCTTTGGAGAGCTGTTGGATTCTGTTTTTGAGCCGTTTGTGGTGAGAATACCACAAGAGTTATAGACTATGGTATATCTCCATCCGATGCCAAGGGCGTGCAGATAGAATCAACTGCATTTGATAGAATGGAGCCTGGTCTGGAAGTGAAAATGGAGCATTTAATGTAACTGAGTGTTCTTGTAGTAGATACTGATAGCAACAAATTTCATCGAAATAATAATATGATTCCATATTGGGGGTTATGTTAATTTAGTATTCAATTTTAAAATGATACTACTGTTAATTTAAAAATCAGTTTAATATTGCCTCTAAATTCACTACCCTTTGCAAATCAGAATTAACCAAAAATGTTATTTTAGCAGGAAAACACCTTTGTGAAACTTAAAGATGACAGGGACAATTGTTGAGGAAGACCTAAACATTAGGATCGTTTTGATTCATAACAAAAAAAAAATCAATCTCAAAGGGTCGGTAACATTTCTCATGCTACATTGCAGACCAAGGAGCCCTTGATGCATACATGACATATATACTGAACTTTAAAAAAGTAATACCAACAACGCGAACTACGTAACAGATGAACCGAAAGGTCTTTAAAAAGAGTCAAAAACAAATTCTGGAAAGATCTTTTGCTTTCTCACTTGAGCCATAAACGCTATATCAGGATCACAGATATTGATATGCAGTCCTTTTCCTTCTCTAGGGGGCGTAATAAGGAACAGCACAAGAAGTCAGAAAAAGTGTGAATCTCACTAACATGGCCAGGAAAAAACAACCAGGCATGAAGAGAAGCCGTCTGACAACACCTCTCTAGTTCACACACCCCTGGCCTCGGTACACAAAGAGCCACGAGTATGTACGGGTGGCCCCAGAGTTAAATAACTTACCTCTAAAACCTGGATTAACTTGGAGATCGAGAGCCCAGCCCTACGCCATAGACCAGAGACACAGTCCGTCTCTACGCACTTTAATTCGCTCTTCGCGCACCCACCACTTTTATGCTCACAGAGAATAAAGACCGGACGATCGACTGTCTCACTGCTCACAGAGAATAAAGACCGGACGATCGACTGTCTCACTGCTCACAGAGAATAAAGACCGGACGATCGACTGTCTCACTGCTCACAGAGAATAAAGAGCGGACGATCGACTGTCTCACTGCTCACAGAGAATAAAGACCGGACGATCGACTGTCTCACTGCTCACAGAGAATAAAGACCGGACGATCGACTGTCTCACTGCTCACAGAGAATAAAGAGCGGACGATCGACTGTCTCACTGCTCACAGAGAATAAAGACCGACGATCGACTGTCTCACTGCTCACAGAGAATCAAGACCGGACGATCGACTGTCTCACTGGTTAATTGACTAACATAAGCCAAGCGGAACCACTTGCCCCAGCAGGGTTTGACCCACGCTGATGGAAGTTCCCCCCTCCCGCGCGCTAATCGAAATCTGTACAATTCACGCGTAGGCTGTCTCTCAGTGCGGTACCTTTCTCCCCCCCCCCCCCCTTCCCACGAGCCAACAGGCACACACATTACCATTCTCGTGTCAGTTATTGCCTATCGATGTCAGGAAACCTGAACAGTCCCACAGTGATCAATTCATTACAAAACGTAACAGGCCAGGAACGACAAGAACAAAAAGGTGAAAATAAAGGAAAGCACCGTGGCAAAATACCTGGCATTAATTATTCAGCAAATGCAACCAACACGACACATGCTGTGCGCTGAGCCGGTCTGTGCAGAGTCTTCCCCCTTTTCTTGGCATTTAGCACTCCACCATGCCTGTGATGACTGGAAGGATCGCAGTGTTGGTGCTGCACACACATCGCTCCGGCTGTCTTTATATACCGGAACAAAAGGACGGCACCAATCTCACATGGCAACGATCACTGGCCAACGTCCAATGCCACACAGCAACGCACCCGTGCCTCCTCACCTCCCCCTTCCTTCCTCGTCTCCCGGGTTATTTTTCAAGAAAGAAATCAAGAATTCGACCCCAAAGTGTGTGGTGTGTGTGTGTGTGTGTGTGTGTGTGTGTGTGTGTGTGTGTGTGTGTGTGTGTGTGTGTGCGCGCGCGCGCGCGCGCGCAGCTTTTATGTAGCGTTACTTTGGTAACAAAGACATGATATTACGAGTGAAAACTTCCTCTCGAGTTGGCTCTGATGTTGTTAACGTTGGCTGTATACAGAGTCAGTTACGTACCGCCTGTATACAGAGTCAGTTAGGTACCGTCTGTATACATATCAGTTAGGTACCCTCTGTATACAAAGTCAGTTAAGTACCGTCTGTATACAAAGTCAGTTAGGTACCCTCTGTATACAAAGTCAGTTATGTATCGTCTGTATACAAAGTCAGTTAGGTACCATCTGTATACAAAGTCAGTTAGGTACCCTCTGTATACAAGTCAGTTAGGTACCCTCTGTTTACAAAGTCAGTTAGGTACCCTCTGTATACAAAGTCAGTTAGGTACCCTCTGTATACAAAGTCGGTTAGGTACCCTCTGTATACACAGTCAGTTAGGCACCGTCTGTATACAAAGTCAGGTACTGTCCGTATACAAAGTCAGTTAGGAAGCATCTGTATACAAAGTCAGTTAGGTACCGTCTGTATACAAAGTCAGTTAGGCACCGTCTGTAAACAAAGTCAGGTACTGTCTGTATACAAAGTCAGTTAGGTACCGTCTGTATACAAAGTCAGTTAGGTACCGTCTGTATACAAAGTCAGTTAGGCACCGTCTGTATACAAAGTCAGTTAGGTATGTCGAAAACAACCGGCAGGAGTCTTTTTGCTGGTCATTGGTTGGTTCGAAAACGTGAGAGCGTTCCTCTGAATCTCAAACATGAAATTGTTTGACGTTGGATGCCTTCGGTTTACCCTGATTAAAAACAATTTTGTGAGTATGTTCGCAAAAGGTGCAGCTATATGTAGGTATGTAAGGATGTATATACATGTGTATGTAATGTTTCCGGGTTCACATTTCAGGTGTTCCTGAACTCAGCACCTAAAAAAAAAAAAAAAAAAAAAAAAAAGAAAAAAATCGGAAAATCCAAGTTATTCAAGAATTGGGGACAGAACCTCCAAGGCTGTGGAAAGAAGCGTGTAGCAATTCCAATCTTAGTCTCCTTGTTTGTTGTGTGTGCTCAGTGTTGTCGTATCTTCTGGGCGATTCGGTGTCGTCAGCGGCATTCGTTTGGAGTTATGGCCCGTATTTATTCATAAGTCATCATGGGAGCAAGTTACCCTACTCCTTCGGTATGTTTGTTTTTGTTCATAAAAATCAGTTGTGATACGGTTTCGGTCGCAATTTTTGTAAAACAAACAAACAAACAACAACAACAACAAAACAATATAAAAACACTTCTCGTCTGTTTGGCTTGTAAACTGATTAGATGGCGGGATTCGTTCATTGACTAGTTCACATGTAATTCATAGTGAAAGATAGTTAGGCGACATCACTAAATGGGGGCCATTTTCGGGCTCAGTTCCCTGATATTTCTAAACGTACGTCTCAAAACTCGGTATTCTATAATAATTTAAAAACTCGAGAGAAACCCTCTTAGATTTTGGCAATATGTTCCGTATATAGTGAGTGCATGGGTTATGTTAAAGTAATTGTTCGGTCTAATTTTGTAACATATTCTGGCATGAGATGATCTCAGGTTGCTTCCTAATTAGCATTTTAAGTGTAATACATGCTCAAAGATGGGTGGATAGTGAAAGAGAGAATTATGAGCGCATTTGTCTGCTAACACACCTAAAACTCAGTTGAAATTCGACACTTCTTAAAAAAAAATGTCAGTTTTCAGAAAGAACGCTTTATTGTATAATTCAAGTTTTCTTATTTTCTTTAAAATAATTTTTAGCTGCCCTTTCGATGAATTTCTATTTCTAAATTTTAGAAGATTTTAGTACGAGAAAACTCAAGGATGGCTTTGCAGTCCTTTGATGCTGGAATTTGCGGATTTTGGAAACATCCTAGTCACTTCAAATTGACATTGCTTATGGTAATGTCATTATGTCTGTCAGCCAGTCTGTCTGCCTGTCTCTCTCTCTCTCTCTCTGTCTATCTGTGTGTGTGTGTGTGTGTGTGTGTGTGTGTGTGTGTGTGTGTCTCGCTCTGTCTGTCTGTCTGTCCCTGCCTCTCTCTGTCTCTGTCTCTCTGTCTCTGTCTGTCTGTCTGTCTGTCTGTCTGTTTCTCTCTCTCTCTCTCTCTCTCTCTCTCTCTTCTCTCTCTCTCTCTCTGTTGAAGCACATTTGCTCTTGATCTGGCGCCCATGTGTGTGTGTGTGTGTGTGTGTGTGTGTGTGTGTGTCTGTGTGTACGTGTGTGTGTGTGTGTGTTCGTGCGTGCGTGCGTGCGTGCGTGCGTGCGTGTGTGTGTGTGTGTGTGTGTGTGTGTGTGTGTATGTGTGTGTGTGTGTGTGTGTGTGTGTGCGCGCGCGCCGCGCGCGCATGTGTGTGTAGGCTTGCGTATTCCTCTTCCTCAATTATTCATGCGTAGACCTGTGTCTGTCTGCGGTGAGTGTGCTTGGGTATACCAACCTAACATGTTATTCCCAGATTTGTAAACGCTTGGTCCAGTACTAAGCCACAAACCTGCAATAATTATGGAAACGTTCAACACGACACATACGGCAATTTTGTATACATCAACAAACATAAATCAATAAGCTGCAGGGTTCTGTATTTCCCGGGCCTGGTCGATGCTGCACACACTATGAAAGCTTTCTATAACAAGAGTCACTATGAAATGGAATATCACAACATCATTGTCATCATCTTAATCTTCATCGATCAGAATGAATAGGGGGGAAAGTGTCTCGGATGTTGTGGACTTTGTGATCTGTGACGTCAGTAACCTTCTCTCTGCATCCACGCCGCAGGTCATTTGGCATCGATCTTCTCTGTATCAGCCGGTTCGTTGAGCAGATGATTAATTAATCACTGTCGTTAGTAAAGTGCAATCCAGGTGGAATTTTCTGCATACTGGATCAAAACAGACACCTCCGAACACCGCCGAAATGACTCAACACCAACGTAGTATCTTCTCTGATGGGAGGTTGGGGAGGCGAAGGGGTGGAGTGGGGAGGGAGCCTCATTACAATTTGTTAATAACTGCGCCGCTGCCCAGTGCTCGCATCGGGTAAAGTCAGAAGGAACTGGGCGTGGCCATGGGCACGGGAAGAAGACACAGGACACGGGGCAGCGAGGAATCTCTGTGGCTTTGTTCTGTCTCATTTCCCCAGCCGTGACACAGAACACGGGGCAGCGAGGAATCTCCGTGGCTTTGTTCTGTCTCATTTCCCCAGCCGTGACACAGAACACGGGGCAGCGAGGAATCTCCGTGGCTTTGTTCTGTCTCATTTCCCCAGCCATGACACAGAACACGGGGCAGCGAGGAATCTCTGTGGCTTTGTTCTGTCTCATTTCCCCAGCCATGACACAGAACACGGGGCAGCGAGGAATCTCCGTGGCTTTGTTCTGTCTCATTTCCCCAGCCATGACACAGAACACGGGGCAGCGAGGAATCTCTGTGGCTTTGTTCTGTCTCATTTCCCCAGCCACCTCAATGGCATCATCTACATGCCGATCTTCCCTGCGCCTCGTCCACAGCACGACCCGACCTCCACCGTTGCAGCCCCGGCACTGGCAGATCTCTGGAAGCCATCAGTGTCGAGTCGTCATCAGGTAACCCACCAGAGGAGACGCTGCAGCGATGCCGAGTGACTTCGGTGATGGTTAGTGGTCCCAGTACAGATCTCACACACCAGAGGAGACGCTGCAACGATGCCGAGTGACTCCGGTGATGTGGTCTTTTTTTTTTTTTTTTTTTTTTTTGGCTGTCCCAACCTCTGTGCCACCTCAGAGGCAGTGCACCCACGCCGCTCATTCCGACACCCCGTCCACAGCCACAGCCCGGTCGGCCCCGCCGCAGCCCCGGCACCGGCAATCCACAGGGAGCAGTCAATGTCAAGTCGTCAAGAGGCAACCCACCGGAGGAGACACTGCACTGCTGCCGAGTCACTTCGGTGGTGTTCAGTGGCGCCTGTTCTGATCTAACATACGCATGACACCACCTACTAAGCCCCCTACTGACGACAATAATTGCTTAGTCGCGGAGCCGGCGTGAGTGAGCTCTCCCTCCGGAGGGCGCCACCACGTCCGTCCAACGACAGCTCCCATGGACTCGCCGATACCGGTGACCCCGACGAAACCAAACCAAGGCCACAGACGTGGAGAGGACATCGAAATTGAGGTCACCATGAGAGCAGGGCATGAAGGGCCACAGAATTTGATACTTTTTTTTATGCTGATCGATGAGAATGAGGATGATTAAGATGATGCTACGGATTTCCATTTCGGTCTGAGACTACATGACAGGGCTGTACTCTACGCTTCCTTTCATAATATATCCCGGCGTCAACCAGGCCCGAGAGATACAGGCACCTGCAGTGTTGGTCAGGAAATTTGAGCAACACTCTCAGAAACGCATCCATTAAGTGGATGAAACTCGACTGTGTGGTCCCAGTCTTCCCAACTGAGTCCGCAGCAACTCAACTCTGGGTAGGAGCCGGTCGGGGCAGAAAAACCCACATGACTTCTGATGGGATTCGAACCCACGACCTCCCAGCCGGGAGTCCGCGACGCTGACCACTTCGCCACGGCGGCTGGTCGACTCCGGTGATGTTTAGTGGTCCCTGTACAGATCTCACACACCAGAGGAGATGCTGCAACGATGCCGAGTCACTTCGGTGATGTTTTGTGGTCCCTGTAGATCTCACACACCAGAGGAGACGCTGCAGCGATGCCGAGTCACTTCGGTGATGTTTTGTGGTCCCTGTACAGATCTCA
Source organism: Conus canariensis (assembly GCA_033310375.1). Lineage (NCBI taxonomy): Eukaryota > Metazoa > Mollusca > Gastropoda > Neogastropoda > Conidae > Conus > Conus canariensis. Next base: position 2,215,736 of record CM065720.1, read on the forward strand.
CACACCAAAGGAGACGCTGCAGCGATGCCGAGTCACTTCGGTGATGTTCAGTGGTCCCTGTACAGATCTCACCCACCAGAGGAGACGCTGTAGCGATGTCGAGTGACTTCGGTGATGTTCAGTGGTCCCTGTACAGATCTCACCCACCAGAGGAGACGCTGCAGCGATGCCGAGTCACTTCGGTGATGGTTAGTGGTCCCTGTACAGATCTCACACACCAGGGGAGACGCTGCAGCGATGCCGAGTCACTTCGGTGATGTTCAGTGGTCCCTGTACAGATCTCACCCACCAGAGGAGACGCTGCAGCGATGCCGAGTCACTTCGGTAATGTTTTGTGGTCCCTGTACAGATCTCACCCACCAGAGGAGACGCTGCAGCGATGCCGAGTCACTTCGGTGATGGTTAGTGGTCCCTGTACAGATCTCACACACCAGGGGAGACGCTGCAGCGATGCCGAGTGACTTCGGTGATGTTTTGTGGTCCCTGTAGATCTCACACACCAGAGGAGACGCTGCAGCGATGCCGAGTGACTTCGGTGATGTTCAGTGGTCCCTGTAGATCTCACCCACCAGAGGAGACGCTGCAGCGATGCCGAGTCATTTCGGTGATGTTCAGTGGTCCCTGTACAGATCTCACACACGCAGAACATCTCTTACTAAACCCCGCTACTGGAGACAATGATCAAATAGTCATGGAACCATCGTAAGAGAATGTCTCCCACAGGCGGTCGCCGCCACGTCCGTCCAACGACAATGTCAACGAACATGCCGGTACTAGCGCCCTCAGCACGAAGTCACGGAGGGCACAGACGTGGAGAGGAAATCGAAACTAAGATCACCACGGAGAGCAGGGCATGAAAAGTTGCAGAATCTGAAACGTGCTTGATGCTTTTCGATTAGGATGAGGAAGATGAAAATGATGCAATGGAGTTTCTTTCCTGTCTGAGACGGTATGACAGGGCTGTGCAAAACGGTGACGATCACAGAATATCTCGGCGTCGACACGGCCCGAAGGGTACAAGCACCTGCAGTGTTGGTCAGGATATTTGAGCAACGCTCTCAGAACCCTGTCCGTGGAGTGGATGAAGTACGACTGTTTGGTTGCACTCTTCTCGACTGAGCACGTAGTAAACCCAGCTCTGGGTAAAAGCCGGCCGGGGTAGAAAAATGTCACGAACAAAATGACTCTGATGAGGATGGAACCCAAGACCTCACAGCCTGAAATCCGGGACGCTAACCACTGCGCACGGCAGCTGGTTCTCCAATAGTTAATTAGATGATAAATGAATAGAAAAACAAATGATTGAATGAAGTAAATAAATAAACAGGTCGATAACAAATAATAGGTAAACAAACGAATAAATCAATAAAGTGATAAGTGTACTGAAGCGCTGAACGAACTAACTTAATACACACGAAAGAGCATAAGCAACAAAACACTGGACTAGTGACCATATTACAGCCCCTGTGTTTGGCAGCTGTAGCAGAATTATTGTAAGACCAGCTTATGCTTGACCATAGAAAGGGCATGTATTGGTAAACTGCTTGAACTTAATCCAGATTAAAAAAACAAACAAACACGAAAGGACAAGAAAAAAGGGTCAAAATCAAAACAAGAGACTTGTAAGCAGGGTGTGCCAAAGAGTTCAAAACATGTCACGTTCTAGCGAGAAGGAAGGAAGAGAGAAACAGCATTGAAAAGAGATGGTGTCAATATGTCCACAATACCAGCGAGAAAGGCTATGGGAATAAGCGCTTGGTTTATCAGAATACCGCTCTGAATAGTCTGTATTAATGAGCTAACAAGCCAACGTGGGCGAATGAATGAAGGTGTACCCGTGTCTAGCCCTTCGCTCTGAGTGCAACAATTATTTGAGGCATCAATGCACTTGAACAGATCTCTCCTGGTCATGACTGTGACAGTGCAATGATCAATGTTAACAACAACAATAACAAAAGCACCACACACACACACACACACACACACAACGACAACAGTGTGAGAAGGGGTGGTAAAGGGAGACCACTGAACAGTTTAGCAGCAGATAAAATCGCACCCCATTCTGATACCACTACACAGCAAATCCCAATTGACCGACCCCACAACACGGGCCCCCAGGACCCGTCTCTTTAATGATGATGAGATCCGTGGCGTGATTTCGGTGAACCGGGATTATCCAGCAAAGTAATTACAAACTTTATTGTAAAACAACAGCAACAACAAAGCTACCTGATTTTGACAAAGCTTTCAAAAGATGTAATGCTGCCCGAAGCGAACCATTAAATTTCGGAGTGGATGCATGGCGCGAGATCCGGATTAAATTACGGTTCCAGGATTGCTTCAAATTTTCTACTGAAAAATACCGATGACAGTGAAGTTAGTATGACGAGTTCTCTTATGGAATAGTCCACTTTCTAGTGATGAGCAGGTGGAAATGCCTGTTTTCTGTGCGCTATTGAAACAGCAACAACAACGACGACGACTGCAACAACATGGGAGAGAACTCTTTCAATCCGTGCCAACTGTTACTTCCCCTCTGATGAATTGACCAGGAGATCCAAGACCCATTCGGCTTTTGCGGAGGCGTAAGTTTTCCTGAGTGCCTCTTAATGAACTTCAATGACGATTAGAAAAGTATTTGTCTTTACCATATTTTTTTCATGGTTTATGTTTGTTTCTGTGAACAAGGATTTGTCTTTGAAACTTGATGATTTAGACCTCATTTGGCCGGCCATGAAGCTGTGATAAGGAAGTAAAGATTTTGTGGATTGTTTGTGTTATTTATACATATGCAGTTCAGGAATGATGCAGACTGTGCCGAGTATTGAATCCAGACAGCACTGGTAGCTGAAGTAAAATCAATAGAAGCTGTCCCTGTAGACCTGAGTATCTGGCGGTACTGACGTTTTAGCGCTACGCACCCTGTTTTCAAGCAAGCAGATGTCAATGACACATAATGGAATAAAACGATTAACAAGATGCACACTCAGAGAGATTTGAATAATTCAACAAAGCGTCGACAGTCAGGTCTCATCCACTTAACGAAATCTGAGGAAGTTGTTCGAATTTCATAACCAGCGCTGCAGGTGTCTGTATTTCCCGGGCCTGGTCGATGTTGGTACACGTTATGAAAGAAAGCGCTAGAGTACATTCAGCTCTGTCAAAGAGAGTCAATACAAAACGGAACTCTATAGCATCATGATTGCCACTTTGGTCCTCGTTTATCACAATGAATATGGGACAAAGCGTTTCGGATTCTGTGGACTTTCATGCTCTGTGATCTCAGCTTCAGTACCTCTCTCTACATCCACGCCTGTGGTAATTTGGCGTCTGACTTCCTAGTATCAGCAGGTTCATGGGGACTGTCGTTGAAGGGAGCGAGTGGTGGCATCCTCCTTTCAAAGAGGTGGGGTGGGGGGACACAATCTTGATCTGGCTTTGTATGTGATTAATGTATTATTGTTGTCAGTAAGGGGCTTAGCAGATGGCTAGATAAAGAGACACCACATAACTCCACCGAAATCACCCAGAAACCACTGAACTCCACCGAAATCACTCAGAAACCACTGAACTCCACCGAACTCCACCGAAATCACTCAGAAACCACTGAACTCCACCGAAATCACTCAGAAACCACTGAACTCCACCGAAATCCACCGAAATCACTCAGAAACCACCGAACTCCACTGAAATCACTCAGATACCACTGAACTCCACCGAAATCACTCAGATACCACTGAACTCCACCGAAATCACTCAGAAACCTCTGAACTCCACCGAAATCACCCAGAAACCACTGAACTCCACCGAAATTACCTAGAATCTGTACAGTGTCTTCTTTGTTGGGGAACCTCATGATATCCAATAACGATAGTTCAGAGCGTTGTGTTGGCACCAGTTCAAACAAGATGGAGGGGGTGTGCCTGCAAACGCGGGGACCGGAATAAGAGGACACAGAAGACGGGACAGCAAGAAGTCTCAAGATTTATTCAATTCTGCCTCAACTTCCGCATTACCTCATTGCCGTTATCCCCCAACTCATTCCTCTCCCCCCTTACATCCACCAAATCTCTCTCTCTCTCTCTCTCTCTTCTCTCTCTCTCTCTCTCTCTCTTACATCCACCAAATCTCTCTCTATCTCTCTCTCCCCCTGCCATTCTATGTATATGGCTTTACCATATATCTTTAAAATTATTTGTTAATCAAATTGAGTTACTTTAGTATTCAATACTACATAATTTTTCCACGTTTGATATTTGAGTAAATATGTTACCTTTTCCCCCCTCTAAAATTCACATATTTCATTTCATTTCATTTGTGATGGCGTTGGATTTTGTTATTGGTACTGTGGTTTTCTTTCAATTCATTTGAATGACTATTTTTTTAATTCTGTTCGGTAATGTGGTCCCTGTACAGGGCGAGGATTGAAAAAAAATGTATGTATACGCTTATCCACTATCCTCGAAAATTAAGAGTTTTGTCTTGTCTTGCCCATCGTCCATAGCCATCCACCGACCCCTGCACGAAGAGCTGTTGTCGGCGAGTCGTCGTGGGGCAACCCACCGGTGAAGACACCGCGCGGCTGCCGAGTCACTGCAGTGGTCTTCAGAGGCGCTTGTTCTGCTCCGTCATGGGCAGGACACCACTTACTGCTAACCTCCCTGCAGACGACAACAATTGTTTAGTCATACAGCCACCGTGCCTGTGAGTCCCCATCCGAAGAGCGCCGCGCCACCACGTCCGTCCACGACAGTCCCTGTAAACTAACCAATAACGGCGACCTCGACACGAACGCGCTGTGGACATGAACGGGGAGAGGACATCGAAACTGAGATCATCATGAGAGCAGGGCATGAAGGGTCACAGAATTTGACGCTGTTTTTTTTTTTCTTCTTTTTTTTTTTTTCTTTTTCTTTTTTTTATTATTATTATTTTTTTTAATTAATGCTTATCAATGAGGATGATGATGATTAAAATGACGCTGCAGAGTTCCATACTGGTCTGAGACTGCATGACAGGGCAG
>CM065720.1:2228258-2258258 GCA_033310375.1 Conus canariensis
AGATTCCAGCTCCACCATCCCTCGTTGCTTCTGTGGCGGAGCCATCTGTAAAGACATGGGTCCAGTCTTCCTGGGGGTACTGGTTGCAGATGTACTCCATGGCCAGGGCTTTCCTTTGGGTGTCTGACTGTGTTCCTCTCTTCTCCACTCCGGGAATGCTGGTGACGACTGTTGGGAACACCTGCCTCTTCCAAGATGGGTGGGTGACATTTGCCGGGATAGGCATTGCTTCGTGTTCCATCAAGACTGGAGTTTGTCTTTCAAGGCGTCTTGACTGGTGGATGAAGCTGCTCTTTTCAGCCGGCTCTTGGTGGGTCTGCTCATTCTGTCGTTCATTGGATGGTTTTCAAGGCGTTTGAATTTTGCTGCCTGGATGAGGATCTTTGTGTCCCTTCTGTCCTCCAATGACTGTAGCCCAGTGGTCTCCTCCATCTTCAGGATTGGGGTGGATCTCATGGCGCCAGTTATGACACGCTGAGCTTGGTTCTGTATCTTGTTGAGATGGTCGAGGTTCGACTTTGCAGCTGATGCCCATGCTGATGTCCCGTACTCAACTACAGGTCGGACTCTCCCTGTACAGAGTCTCTTCAGGATACGTTCGTCAGCCCCCCAGTCCGTCCCTGCAAGTTTCTTCCTGATCGCCAGTCTCAGCTTGGCCCTGCTACAGCATCTGGTGATCTGCTGTTTCCAAGTGAGCCTGCGGTCAAAGGTCACTCCCAGGTAGGTAGGTGTGGGTTCCTCTGCAAGCCTTTGGTTGTTCAGAGTCAGCTTCGCCTCTTGCTTCTTGCTGGATAGGCTGAAGACTGTGTAGGTTGTTTTGCTTGAGTTGACAGAAACAAGCAGTTCCTTGGTCCAGTCGCTGATCTGATTGAGCGCAGTCTGGAGGCGTACCTGTGCTGTAGTGGTGTACTCTTCAGAGCACCATAGTACCAGGTCATCTGCGTAGATCGCTCCTCTGACGCCTTTTGGCAGTTCTCTGACGATGTCATCTATGAAGATGAGGAACAGCGTTGGCGAAAGGACTCCTCCTTGTGGTACTCCCTGTCTCAGCACCTTCTTCTTGCTCTTTTGGCCCTGAATCTTGACTCGGGCTTGGCGGTTGTGTAGGTACTGGCTGATCCAGGTGTACATCCTCCCAGACACACCACATCGCCGTAGTTTAAGCCTGAGTCCGTCCTTCCAGACTTTGTCGAACGCCTTCTCCATGTCAATCTAGACAGCAAGCGTGCTCTTCTTTTCTTGGAAAGCGTCCTCTATGCTTTGAGTAATGAATGTGATCTGGTCTTCTGTTGATCTGTGTTGGCGGAAGCCTGCCTGTTCAGGGCTCAGCAGCTGATGCTCCTCAAGGTGCCAGACAAGCCTTGTGTTGACAAGTCTCTCCATCAGCTTTCCTAAGCAGCTTGTAAGGCTGATGGGTCTGTAGCTGTCAGCCTTCGACTTGTCCTTTCCCTTTTTATGAATGGGGATCATGTCTGCTTCCCTCCAACACTGTGGTACTGATCCTGTCTTCCAGCTGGAGTTAAAAATTGTTAGAAGGACTGCCTTGCTCTTCATCCCAAGATGCAGAATCATTTCATTGATGATTCCGTCTGGTCCAGGTGACTTCTTCAGGTTGAGGCTCTGCAACGCTTCCTCCAGCTCTTTCTCTGTGAAAGCAGTGGTCATGACAGTGTTGTGTGAGGACCCAGATCTAGAACTCACGGCCGGCGGCCGGCTGGATCCAAAAGAAGGAAGACGTTTATGGCACCACAAAGCAAGTCTTGGACTGGCATTCCCCAGAGCCAAAGGAGGAATGGACGCCTCAAACAGACCCAGACACGAAGCTTTCTTAATCGATGACATAACATCCAGAAATCTCTCTTCCGAATCAAGCGTAGGACGACCAGCCAAAGTGATGAACAAGGGAGTTAATATTTATCATTATAAGGAAAGTGTTAAAGGGACATAACTTCAAACTATTGCAGCTCGTGGTGCCCAATTACCTGGCAAAATTTCAGACGGAACGCACAGACATCAACAATGAAACTTCCCCAGGAAATACGTACAGAACTTCTTAGTTTATTATTGGCTTTTTGTCTCCCCGCATCTGTTAAGAATTCCTTCTGTACCAGTCAAACCAAGTGTTTGTTTTTGATTGGTTCGAGTCTTCTCTATGACAACGTTTCAGATCAAAATGCTACGTCGTCTGGAACCAATGCCTCATTATTTTGGTATATTTCTTCTGCTGTTGCCGGTGAATAAAATTTATGTGCCAGATCAAAGTACATGGATAAGCTAGAAACTTCTTTCCGGGAGGGTGTAGAGGGGAAGAGACTGGAGGAGGGGGAAGGTTCCTGGTCTGTTTTGTATGCCTGCAGTGCTGTGATTCTGTGGACAGTTCTATGTTCACAGCTATGTATCTGTTTAGATTGCCTGCAGTGCTGTGATTCTGTGGACAGTTCTATGTTCACAGTTACGTATCTTTAACTGCTTACCTATAGGAAGAAAACCTAGCTGCTTTGTCATTCAGAAAATAAAATATTGCAGAGAGAGAGAGAGAGAGAGAGAGAGAGAGAGAGAGAGAGAGAGAGAGAGAGAGAGAGAGATGGAGAGAGACAGACAGACAGACAGATAGACAGACAGACAGACACACTGACAGGTTGATAGATTGACAGACAGACCGACAGACAAATAAACGCACGCACGTACACAACAAAACACAACACACACACACACACACACACACACACACACACACACACACACACACACACACACACACACACACACACTCACTGACTGACTGAAACCATTTATTGTTGTACTGACATTTTAAACAAAATAAATAACACAAATTCAGAAAAGTAGCTTAAAAATAAATAAACTGAAAAAAAGAAAGAAAATAAGTGTCACACTGTGCATAAATGCATGCCTGCACTCAGCCCAGCATTCACTACGTGCACACGCAATCTCTCCAAACAACCAGAAGGCGCACTACAATAACTCTTCTTCTCCCCCTCCTCTCCGGGGAATAATTTACTAGACGATAATCAGTTTTTCAAATAATGACAAATTTGTTTAACAATTGATAACTTCTGTTTCTCCACTCCAGTGGAGGCACAAGCATTCCACAGATCCACTAGTTGGGACCAAATTTCATTTCATTTTATATACTATTTCCCAGATTTCAACAGTTTCTCCTCCTCACTGGAGGAACAATGTTTATACTTTCAAAGAAGAATCAAAAAGATGGCTTAAAATATAGGTATATCAAGTGAGTTCCAATCTAAGGGGGGACAATTAAAAGTCATTATGGGTCAACATGACAAATGCTTTGTTTTCTCACGACTGGTGCAGTCGTTGTCTTCTACAGCTCGATTCTCCAACCCTGGAGACGATTAGGTGCTGCCGCAGCACTGTAGCCCAAATATTTATTCGACTGCCTCAGTCGCCTAACTGGTGCTGCCACAGCACTGGGAAGGGCTGAAACACGAATGAATTCCGTGTAAGTAATCTATTTCAAAATCTGAATGATGATAAATCCTTTTCCCTTTTCCCCTTTTCTTAACTGTCTTTTTTCCTCTCCCCATCTGTCTATACCTCACCTGGTAATGGTGAATCTCAGGTGGAACTCGTTCTTCTAACAACCTGTCCGGTCAGTGTCCCCAAGCCATCTCCTTCCTATTCCTTATTTTTCCCTCCTGCGCTCTTTTTGAGTACACGTTCAGTGAGTACTCGTCTAACTCTACGCATTACCAGCCCATGGTTGCTGACCAATGGACAACGTCCGTCCATTCAACCAATGATCGCCCTACGTCTATAGCCACCAGCGACACCGATCACACTGGTCAGGCCATTCAAACTTTCTTTTCTTTTACCTTTCCTCTTCCCTACCTAGGGAAATGCTTTATAACAAATAAGGGCGTACGCGATGGAACGTCACATGTCGCCATGTGAGGCTACATCACATGACAATAAGACACTGTCAATTTGTTATTTCAGAGATGAGAAAACTGTAAAGAAATGATATATGATACTTAAATAGAATTGTTAGGTGACCAAAGTCCAATGAACATACAAATATCACTCTCTTCCTCTTTTTCATACTTCTACTTACCCCCATCCCGAGGACCCTTCTTACACCTTATCATATCCATAATGAAACACTAAGGAATTCTTCTTCTTCTTCTCTTCTTCTCTCTCTCTCTCTCATCTGGGCGAGTACTCTGGAAACACACACACACGCACGCACGCACGCACGCACGCACGCACGCACCACACACACACACACACACACACACACACACACACACGGGCGCGCAGAGAGAGAGAGAGAGAGAGAGAGAGGAGAGAGAGAGAGAGAGAGAGAGAGAGAGAGAGAACTGTAACGATTATATCAGAAAAACCGTTCTTGGGTTATTTCCCTTTACTAGTTTTTGATCAACTTCTGTTCTCTCCCTCTGTCATTTCACGCACATACTCCCCTGTCCCTATTTTTCTTCCTCTCCACTCCCACCCCAACTTCCAATCATTCCTCACTCATTTGTCCGTCTGTAGTCTTTGCCGCTCCGACCTGCCTGTCCAACAAAGCATTCAGAAGTCTGGCACTATCTGGAATTGAAAGACAAAAATCAAGACACTTTTAGAATGAACAATTCGGTCAGCTGCACCCGAACAAGTCTAAAGCACAAATGATAATCCAGCTGCGAGCGAATATGTCTTCGTAGACAAGAAGCTACTCTGGAAGTAATAAGAAATCTTCTCAAGCATTGGGGTTATACCTCGCCCATGATTCCCGGTCCAAATTTGATTCAAAATTGAATTTTTACCCCATCAACATAGACATCTAAACCACGGGAGAAAGAACCAAACATCTTGCTCACGGCTTAGTAGAGGATAGATCTCACAGCAAAGCCTTGCGTGGAAAACCTGAAGAAAGGTCTGGCTTGGACAGCCGTAAGTCACAGTGCATGATGGCCAGCACACGCCTGCGGAGACCCCGCATTGCCTTAGCGTTCATCCCAGCACTCCCAAATTGCAGAACCTATAGTCATTGGACGATGAGGACAATGATCATGATGAAGACGACGACGAGGAGGAGGAGGAGGAATCTGGCTTCTTCTCTGAAGACCTATTGTCAAGCTTAACCAAAGTGTTTCTTTCTAACCTATTACTGGAAGGAAAAAAATCCTAAACAGAGAATGGGTGTCCTAAATTAACATGATTATGTTACGTCAAATGAAGCAGGCTTTTCCTTTTGCTAAAACATCAGCTATTACACACGCTCAATTACGTTTCATGGTGACATTGATTGATGTGCATGAAAAGAACAGAATAAAGGTGACTGTGGCAACGTGAAGGTATGAGCGTCACTATTGATACCATTCAAATAAATCAACATTAAAAATGTAGACACTGACAGACATGCATATACACATACATACATATATGCATACATAATGCATACATACACACATACATACATACACACATACATACAAACATATGTACGTACGTACATACATACATACATATGCACATAATATCCTTGCATGCATTGTTTTTTTTTCTTACCTCCATCCAATTAGAATAAGTGTGACACAGGTAGTAGAAAACGATGCTTGTAGTAAACAATCCCACTAATGTGTTTTGACCAGCATATCAGATGACATACAGGCTCTGTCCACACTGACGTCATGTCTAGTCCATAATCCGGAAAGATCGCAAACTGAAAAGACAGACTGAGTGACGGATTGTCTGGCGTGATTTGTTTGTTTGTTTTCTTTTCTTTTTCTGCTTTCTTTTAGTCTTTCGGAATATTTGTAATCCAACGGGTTGTTTTTGTATTTCGAAACGAAATGGTGAAGTTGGTGTACTGACGCCCTGTTCAGGATGATGGCAGGATCGCTGAAGTTCAGAAACGGTTCCACAGTATCAGATTAATAGCGTTAGAGCCGCATCGCGCGCAGTGTGTGTTCTTGCACGTATAAAAACTGTATGTGCTGGGTACATGGAGTGTCCGGTACAGTCTGATGTGTTGTTACTGTCCCTCATCATACAGACACTGTCTGTGTTGTTACCGTCCCTCATCATACAGACACTGTCTGTGTTGTTACTGTCCCTCATCATACAGACACTGTCTGTGTTGTTATTGTCCCTCATCATACAGACACTGTCTGTGTTGTTACTGTCCCTCATCATACAGACACTGTCTGTGTTGTTACTGTCCCTCATCATACAGACACTGTCTGTGTTGTTACTGTCCCTCATCATACAGACACTGTGTTGTTACTGTCCCTCATCATACAGACACTGTGTTGTTACTGTCCCTCATCATACAGACACTGTGTTGTTACTGTCCCTCATCATACAGACACTGTCTGTGTTGTTACTGTTCCTCATCATACAGACACTGTGATGTTACTGTCCCTCATCATACAGACACTGTGTTGTTACTGTCCCTCATCATACAGACACTGTCTGTGTTGTTACTGTCCCTCATCATACAATCACTGTCTGTGTTGTTACTGTCCCTCATCATACAGATACTGTCTGTGTTGTTACTGTCCCTCATCATACAGACACTGTCTGTGTTGTTACTGTCCCTCATCATACAGACACTGTGGTTGTTACTGTCCTCATCATACAGACACTGTGTTGTTACTGTCCCTCATCATACAGACACTGTCTGTGTTGTTACTGTCCTCATCATACAGACACTGTGTTGTTACTGTCCCTCATCATACAGACACTGTGTTGTTACTGTCCTCATCATACAGACACTGTGTTGTTACTGTCCCTCATCATACAGACACTGTGTTGTTACTGTCCCTCATCATACAGACACTGTCTGTGTTGTTACTGTCCCTCATCATACAGACACTGTGTTGTTACTGTCCCTCATCATACAGACACTGTCTGTGTTGTTACTGTTCCTCATCATACAGACACTGTCTGTGTTGTTACTGTCCCTCATCATACAGACACTGTCTGTGTTGTTACTGTCCCTCATCATACAGACACTGTGTTGTTACTGTCCCTCATCATACAGACACTGTCTGTGTTGTTACTGTCCCTCATCATACAGACACTGTCTGTGTTGTTACTGTTCCTCATCATACAGACACTGTGTTGTTACTGTCCCTCATCATACAGACACTGTGTTGTTACTGTCCCTCATCATACAGACACTGTCTGTGTTGTTACTGTTCCTCATCATACAGACACTGTTTGTTTACTGTCCCTCATCATACAGACACTGTGTTGTTACTGTCCCTCATCATACAGACACTGTCTGTGTTGTTACTGTCCCTCATCATACAGACACTGTCTGTGTTGTTACTGTTCCTCATCATACAGACACTGTCTGTGTTGTTACTGTCCCTCATCATACAGACACTGTGTTGTTACTGTTCCTCATCATACAGACACTGTGTTGTTACTGTCCCTCATCATACAGACACTGTCTGTGTTGTTACTGTCCCTCATCATACAGACACTGTGTTGTTACTGTCCCTCATCATACAGACACTGTGTTGTTACTGTTCCTCATCATACAGACACTGTGTTGTTACTGTCCCTCATCATACAGACACTGTGTTGTTACTGTCCCTCATCATACAGACACTGTCTGTGTTGTTACTGTCCCTCATCATACAGACACTGTGTTGTTACTGTCCCTCATCATACAGACACTGTCTGTGTTGTTACTGTTCCTCATCATACAGACACTGTCTGTGTTGTTACTGTCCCTCATCATACAGACACTGTCTGTGTTGTTACTGTCCCTCATCATACAGACACTGTGTTGTTACTGTCCCTCATCATACAGACACTGTCTGTGTTGTTACTGTCCCTCATCATACAGACACTGTCTGTGTTGTTACTGTCCCTCATCATACAGACACTGTGTTGTTACTGTCCCTCATCATACAGACACTGTCTGTGTTGTTGCCATCCCTCATCATACAGACACTGTATGTGCTGGGTACACGCAGTGTCTAGTTCCACCAGTCTGGTTTGTTGTTGCTATCCATCATCAGTTTCAAATACCTGTTGGTGACGTCATAACACCATGTCGTCACAACGTTCGTGACGACAGGTGCAGAGCCAAAAGATACTGGAGAACATCCACTTCATCGCTGACAGGGGTTGATGCGTCCAAGCCTGGACAACAATCACCCAGCGTGAAGCATACATCATCACGGAGACATTGTTGAAACATGTGATGACACAGCTGAGGCACTGCAGCCCGCACCATCTAACACGACTGTTGACGAGCAGCCTGGCGGAAGAACACATGGCCATCTTGGGAACTGGCGGTAGTGAAGGGAGATGGATGCTCATAGTGTCTGGGATAGTTCTAGGGTTCAGTTCTCAAAGGTAAGCCGCCATTCTTCTCATCTTGGATTGGTACCAGGCGTACTTGTGGCTCGTCAGGTTAGAATTCACCAAAGTCATTGTATCGCGCAGCGTAATCTCCAAACTTAGCAGATGTGGTGTAGAGTATATGTATAATAGTCCGCACGCAGTGACAAACAACAACCGTGACGAAACTAAACCTTAGTCATGGTGTGAAAGATGATGTGGTGTCCGAAATGGAGAAAGTGAATGTTCTGCACGGTTCACCAGCAAACGTCTTCGTGACAGATTCCCTGCCAGCGCTCCGCCATATATGTTGACAGGGGGAGTAATTTGCGTTAGGGAGGATGGCCGTTCATTCACCTCGGGCAGCACAGACAGGTGTTCAGCACCATTCTTCACGCCGCTGTCCAAGGTCTGTTCTGACCCAGGCATGGATGATGGGAAAGAGGGGTGAATGGACCGTCTGTTCAGAGATGTTCGTGGTAATGGTGGGCGTGTGTCTAAGGCTTCTATTCCCCTCGAAGCCCCAGAATTAAAAGACAAGAAGATTGGTTCTTGACTTATCAGCAGCAGCACAAGTAGGGTATCTATAGGCATTTTACCGAGCATCTTGCAGGTGGGTATTCTTAACTTGTCTGTACAAATTCAGAAAAAAAAAGCGTAAAACTCAAATCGTATAACCAAATTAGACTGTCATAAACAACGGGTGATCGTACACGTGACACAAGACAAATTAAAGATTCGCAAAACGGTCAGATTGATGTTCATCTTTTTCAAAATCAGTGTTTTCATTTCAACTCATGTCGTCCCTCCAACTACACGCGAAGAAAGCTACAACTGTGTGACGCAGTTCACCAGCTGCTGAGAAAGTTGGAAACACAGTCAATGTGATGTTAATCGAGTTCTGACTTTCACAGAACCAAACAGTACTTTTTAATCAGCTGTGGAGGGAAGGTGGGGGTGGGGGGGGGGGGGGGGGCTTGAAGGTCACACAAAGTTACAAGAGTAGGCTCTCTCTCTCTCTCTCTCTCTCTCTCTCTCTCTCTCTCTCTCTCTCTCTCTCTCAGTTTGTTGATAGACATAATTTGGATGATTTCACCCTCCATTTCCCATGAGGCTTTTCGAATCCAGATGAACTGAGCTTGCGCCTGCTCTCCACTTTCCCTCCCTGCCCCTTCCCTCCCCCTTGTCCTCTCCACCTCCACCCACCATCCTGTGTGTGTGTGTGTGTGTGTGTGTGTGTGTGTGTGTGTGTGTGTGTGTGTGTGCGTGCGTGCGTGCGTGCGTGCGTGCTTGCGTGTGTGTGTGTGTGTGTGTGTGTGTGTGTGTGTGTGTGTGTGTGTGTGTGTGTGATATGGAGTTCGCAACGATACGAATGTATATCAAAATGCATAAACATTCACCGCAACGGAATGTGTCCGCCTGTGAATTCACTCCTTCAGGAGGCGCGCGAATGTAATGAAATGCGTTGACATTGAACGGGCTGTGACTGCCTGTGACGTTTCACTGATTGGGACGTCATTAAAGAGAGGGGTGGGTGTTCATTGGAACGACATTAGAGTGGTGGTGGGTGTTGATTAGGACGTCATGAAAGAGAGTGGTGGTGGGTGTTGATTAGGAGTCATGAAAGAGAGTGGTGGTGGGTGTTGATTAGGACGTCATTAAAGAGAGTGGTGGTGGGTGTTGAGTAGGACGTCATTAAAGAGAGTGGTGGTGGGTGTTGATTAGGACGTCATTAAAGAGAGTGGTGGTGGGTGTTGATTGGGACGTCATTAAAGAGAGTGGTGGTGGGTGTTGATTAGGACGTCATGAAAGAGAGTGGTGGTGGGTGTTGATTAGGACGTCATTAAAGAGAGTGGTGGTGGGTGCTGATTGGTCATTAAAGAGAGTGGTGGTGGGTGTTGATTGTCATTAAAGAGAGTGGTGGTGGGTGTTGATTGGGAGGTCATTAAAGAGGGTGATGGGTGTTGATTGGTCATTAAAGAAAGTGGTGGTGGGTGTTGATTGGTCATTAACGAGAGTGGTGGTGGATGTTGATTGGGACGTCATTAAAGAGAGTGGTGGTGGGTGTTGATTGGGACGTCATTAAAGAGAGTGGTGGGTGTTGATTGGTCATTAAAGAGAGTGGTGGATGTTGATTGGTCATTAAAGAGAGTGGTGGGTGTTGATTGGTCATTAAAGAGAGTGGTGGATGTTGATTGGTCATTAAAGAGAGTGGTGGGTGTTGATTGGTCATTAAAGAGAGTGGTGGATGTTGACTGGTCATTAAAGAGAGTGGTGGATGTTGATTGGTCATTAAAGAGAGTGGTGGGTGTTGATTGGTCATTAAAGAGAGTGGTGGGTGTTGATTGGTCATTAAAGAGAGTGGTGGGTGTTGATTGGTCATTAAAGACAGTGGTGGGTGTTGATTGGTTCATTAAAGACAGTGGTGGGTGTTGATTGGTCATTAAAGAGAGTGGTGGATGTTGATTGGGACGTCATTAAAGAGAGGGTGGATGTTGATTGGTCATTAGAAGAGAGTGGTGGACGTTGACTGGTCATTAAAGAGAGTGGTTGATGTTGATTGGGACGTCATTAAAGAGAGTGGTGGGTGTTGATTGGGACGTCATTAAAGAGAGTGGTGGGTGTTGAATCGTCATTAAAGAGAGTGGTGGATGTTGATTGGTCATTAAAGAGAGTGGTGTGGATGTTGATGGTCATTAAAGAAGTGGTGGATGTTGATTGGGACGTCATTAAAGAGAGTGGTGGGTGTTGATTGGGACGTCATTAAAGAGAGTGGTGGATGTTGATTGGTCATTAAAGACAGTGGTGGTGATGTTGATTGGGACATCATTAAAGAGAGTGTGTGTGGGTGTTGATTGGGACGTCATTAAAGAAGTGGTGGATGTTGATTGGTCATTAAAGAGAGTGGTGGATGTTGATTGGTCATTAAAGAGAGTGGTGTGGATGTTGATTGGTCATTAAAAGAGTGGTGGGTGTTGATTGGGCGTCATTAAAGAGAGTGGTGGATGTTGATTGGTCATTAAAGAGAGTGGTGGATGTTGATTGGTCATTAAAGAAAGTGGTGGTGTGTTGATTGGTCATTAAAGAGAGTGGTGGGTGTTGAATTGGTCATTAAAGAGAGTGGTGGTGTTGATTGGTCATTAAAGAGAGTGGTGGTGTTGATTGGTCATTAAAGAGAGTGGTGGGTGTTGAATGGTCATTAAAGAGAGTTGGTGGTGTTGATTGGTCATTAAAGAGATGGTGGGTGTTGAATGGTCATTAAAGAGAGTGGTGGGTGTTGATTGGTCATTAAAGAGAGTGGTGGGTGTTGATTGGTCATTAAAGACAGTGGTGGATGTTGATTGGTCATTAAAGAGAGTGGTGGGTGTTGATTGGTCATTAAAGAGAGTGGTGGGTGTTGATTGGTCATTAAAGACAGTGGTGGATGTTGATTGGTCATTAAAGACATGTGGTGATGTTGATTGGTCATTAAAGACAGTGGTGGGATGTTGATTGGTCATTAAAGAGAGTGGTGGGTGTTGAATGGTCATTAAAGAGAGTGGTGGGTGTTGATTGGTCATTAAAGACAGTGGTGGTGTTGATTGGTCATTAAAGACAGTGGTGATGTTGATTGGTCATTAAAGAGAGTGGTGGATGTTGACTGGTCATTAAAGACAGTGGTGGGTGTTGATTGGTCATTAAAGAGAGTGGTGGGTGTTGATTGGTCATTAAAGAAGAGTGGTGTGTGGTGTTTTGATTGGTCATTAAAGAGAGTGGTGGATGTTGATTGGTCATTAAAGAGAGTGGTGGATGTTGATTGGTCATTAAAGACAGTGGTGGATGTTGACTGGTCATTAAAGACAGTGGTGGATGTTGACTGGTCATTAAAGACAGTGGTGGTGGGTGTTGATTGAGTCATTAAAGAAGTGGTGGGTGTTGATTGGTCATTAAAGAGAGTGGTGGATGTTGATTGGTCATTAAAGAAGTGGTGGATGTTGATTGGTCATTAAAGACAGTGGTGGATGTTGATGGTCATTAAAGAGAGTGGTGGGTGTTGATTGGTCATTAAAGAGAGTGGTGGATGTTGACTGGTCATTAAAGACAGTGGTGGGTGTTGATGGTCATTAAAGACAGTGGTGGGTGTTGATTGGTCATTAAAGAGAGTGGTGGATGTTGATTGGAGTCATTAAAGACAGTGGTGGATGTTGACTGGTCATTAAAGACAGTGGTGGGATGTTGACTGGTCATTAAAGAGGAGTGGTGGATGTTGACTGGTCATTAAAGACAGTGGTGGATGTTGACTGGTCATTAAAGACAGTGGTGGATGTTGACTGGTCATTAAGACAGTGGTGGATGTTGACTGGTCATTAAAGACAGTGGTGGTGGGTGTTGATTGGGACGTCATTAAAGAAGTGGTGGGTGTTGATTGGTCATTAAAGAGAGTGGTGGATGTTGATTGGTCATTAAAGAGAGTGGTGGATGTTGATGGTCATTAAAGACAGTGGTGGATGTTGACTGGTCATTAAAGAAGTGGTGGTGTTGATGGTCATTAAAGAGAGTGGTGGATGTTGACTGGTCATTAAAGACAGTTGGTGGTGTGTTGATTGGTCATTAAAGACAGTGGTGGGTGTTGATTGGTCATTAAAGAAGTGGTGGATGTTGATTGGGACGTCATTAAAGACAGTGGTGGATGTTGACTGGTCATTAAAGACAGTGGTGGATGTTGACTGGTCATTAAAGAGAGTGGTGGTGTTGATGGTCATTAAAGACAGTGGTGGATGTTGATGGTCATTAAAGACAGTGGTGGATGTTGATTGGATCATTAAAGACAGTGGTGGATGTTGACTGGATCATTAAAGACAGTGGTGGATGTTGACTGGTCATTAAAGACATGGTGGTGGGGTTGGGTGTGTGATTGGGACGTCATTAAAGACAGTGGTGGTGGGTGTTGATTGGGACGTCATTAAAGACAGTGGTGGTGGGTGTTGATTGGGACGATCATTAAAGACAGTGGTGGTGGTGTGTTGATTGGGACGTCATTAAAGAGAGTGGTGGGTGTGGCCCCAGGAAATTGTTCCCAGACAGAATGATGGGACTAGGAAAGCGAATTACATCATGAATAAATGAACCATGCGTTGGAGCATTATGTTCCAACCGTCATTACAAAACAACAGAGGGAGAGGTAGGAGTGTCACAGTTACGGAATAATGGATGATGTTTTGCAGCGGTTGAGCGTGAGGGGACAATTCATTTCGTAATCGTCTGATTTGTGTTGCTTGTGGCTGCATAGTGTGGGTATCCCGTCTTGAAATAATTGACTGCATTCAATTCATCTTTCCGACATTTTTCTTTATAAATGTACGATAGCACTTGTTCACAGAGGTGCCGTGACACGCTGCTTAGTAGACCAGGCAGAAATCTCCACTGTCCAGATATGTCCCGTGCAACGGGGTAGAGTTGCTTTGCAGCCAGTTTGGTCCTTAATGTTCTGTTATCCGTCCAGATCATTCTCTGGTCTACCTCTGGGACTGATGTTATATGCAGAATGTACTCGGACACGGCGTCAGAGCAGGAATTACATGCCCCTGCGAGACCATCTCACGGCGCTTGATTCCTGCGAGGAATTGTTCTTGTCCGCTTGTGACTAGAGAAGGGGGAGGGGGGGGGGGGGGTCAGGACTGAAAGAAATTAAGAATGAATTGCTTGTTTGCTTGTTGAAGGATCTCCAGCCTCCTATATTTTGCCCTGCACTTTCTTTCCTCCCTCTCCTGCTCCCTTCCGCCTCGATCTCCTCCCCCCTCCCCACCTCTGTTCTCTTCCCTTTCCACCTACTCCACCCCAGTCTGAAGTTTTTCTTTAAAGGAAATTGAAGCTGACAGCAACGTGACTGAAAACAAAGGAAAAAGATGATTGAATACACCAAACAAGGTTCAGGTCAGGCAGATTAAACAAAGCAAAACAGACAGGGATATTCTCAATAAAATGCCTTCCGCAGACGTCATCACCATTGTCGACAAACCATGTGTTCTCCAGAGGTTACAAAAGACAAAACTTCCTGTATGTCGCCAGGTCTAGAGATTTGACTGTAACTCGAGCCAATTCCCAACTCTAACTCAGGCCCAGCCGCAAGTCAAGCTTTACCCTAACCCTCAGACACTGTGACATCCAGACACGGTGACAAACGGATACGGTGACATGTACACACGGTGACATGTAGACACAGTGACAAACGGATACGGTAAAATGTACTCACGGTGACATGTAGACACAGTGACATTCACAGTTGACCTCATCATAAATAAGTGTTCCGAGGGTTATGATTGTTACGTTTCAGGATAAGAAAGTGATATGTTATATTTTATTTACGCGCGCGCGCGCGCGCGCGCGCACACACACACACACACACACACACACACACACACACACTCACACACACACTACACAACAACAACAACAACAACAATAACAACAACACACGCACAACACCACACACCACACACACACACACACACTACACAACAACAGCGCGCGCGCGCGCACACACACACACACACACACACACACACACACTACACAACAACAACAACAATAAACAACAACACACACAACACCACACACACACACACACACACACACACACACACACACACACACACACACAACTGCCTTTGCATAGCTGCCAACCTGTTGGAACAGAAATTCCTGTGAGGAGGCGGGGGTCCGGGGGCTGCTGTAGGCCCCCGGTGGGGTGCAGGGCAACGCCCCTGCTGGGGGTCTGGGGGCAACGCCCCCAGACGCTGACGGGTACATGCACATTTGGAGGTAAAAAAATTAGCTTTTCTGGAGTCGAAAAGGGGATATTTCTTCCATCTCATCATGCTAGAATTAGACATGAACAGTACTGATAGCAAAGCATACAGATTAAAAAAATTACAGTCATCACACATTGCTCAATATTAGAAAGCACTTCAACTTACCACTTCAGTCCAACAAGTAAACTGTGTATTGACAGGTTACGCAGAGAAGAAAAGTCTCCAGACTAATGTCCATTTGTGTTGCTCTTTGCTCCTAGATTATCTAGCTACGATGAAAGATACTTTGGAAGTCTTGGTTTTTCAGTCTGTATACAATGGATACCACCAATATTGCAATTTTCTTGTTTCATCATCCCTGGATATCTGATTCTCTATAGTCTTGTAACAGCAAACCGAAAGTTTCTATCAAGATGTTGGTAATCATCATCACCATGGTAATAAAGAACACAAAAAAATGGGGGGGGGGGGGGGGGGGGGGGGGGATCACTAAGGAAAAATTTCTTTCCTACAATGTACACCTATATCTGTTCAGAACTACACTTTTTTTTCACAACCTGTCAGCCTAACAGGAGGAGGATGCTGAAAGGGGGAGGGGGGGGGGGGGGTTGAGTTGTTCTCTGTCCTTGAGGGCATCTGATGTTGCCGACTTCGCTTTTTTCAACAGCTCTATTGGAAACTGCTGCTCATAGCAAGCCCCACTCATGTTGGCTTTGACCATGTACCAGTCATGGCATCATCGCCGCATTCCTCTTGTGCTTGGCAGAAGAGGCATGAAGTTCGATGTCTTTTTTTCCACCATGTGAAATGTTGATGTCAGTACGGCATTCTTTGCAAAACGCATGATATTCATCTCTCTTGGACGCATCAATGAAGGCGTAGTTGACTTTGTATCGCGGCAAAAACTTGACTTTTGCCCTTTTTTTCAAGTCCCTGTGGCACTGCTTTCCTGAAGCCATTTTCGCGCGGATGGAAGTACCGGACGGAAGTACCGGGCGGAAGTCGATTTGTTTTGGTAAACCGATGTGTCTTTTTACCGACACCTTGCGAAAAATTACCGAAACGTGAAGTGATTTTTGATTTTTCGGGAAAAAAAAGACAACTTTCGGGATTTCCTGTCAGATTTTCATTTTCGGGAGTTTCCCGAAAATTTCGGGAGGGTTGGCAGCTATGCCTTTGGACGCCACCGAGGAACTGGCCTCTAGCTGGGGTCAGAAAGAAGAAAGGCAACACTACTTTCAGACGGTCTGTAGCCAACTGGTTAGACCACGTGCCCGTGAGGCTGACGATCGCGAGGTCGAACCGCTCGCACAGAGTGAGATTCTTAGGACTGGAAGCCCCTGTCTGTCCCCCTAGCTGTAAACAGATACCTGACTCAGGTCAGGGAATGTTAAGGCGGCTGAATACTACATTGCCCTCATGGCCATTTGTCTTCAGGACTTCAGCCTTTAACCTTAACATTCGCTACCATAGGGAAACGATGAAAATTAATGTACATAGCTTTAAACGACTGCTGCTCATGGTGTCTATTCACGTGACACATATTCAGATGAAAGGCCCACCGAGTCGAGTAAGGAGTCAACTCTCCCCAGAAGGTCATTCAACATTTTCTTGTTTTATCATCGACTCCTTGCATCATTTTAGATTTCATGATAGAAAGACGCATCGATTTTCATTGTTTGAAGTTTTGCACGTTCTAGTGGCTAACAGCCATCATCAATTTATTGATCAGCAGAGGTTTGCATGCAACATTCGCCCAACACAAACGATCAATAGCATCCATTAGTGCATAGGTTGACAAAACAAATGGATAGAGCTATCGGTAAAAATACTGCCATGAATGGAGACCTAACCAACAACAACAACAAATCACACAATCTCTCGCACAAGTATCAAAGTTGCCTTGCTGATTAAAATTATCACCCTTTTTTCTCCGACTGTTGTCAAAACAACACCATGCCTATCAGCCCTCGTGTGATCTTTGTGGTGGCTCAGTTATATACATGATGACTCCATAAAATAGAGTTCAACATATGAGGAGCAGTATGGTATTGTTCACTGCCACCAAGTAAGGTTAGCAGATCATTGCTTGTTGATAGAATCAAACATGTACCCAGCAAAAACAAAACAGAGAGAAAGAAAGACATAAAGAAAGAAAGAAAAAAAAGAGAGAAAGAAAAAAAGAAAGGTATAAAAAAAGCCATATTGAAGACAGGTCCAGGTATATCTGCAGCCGATATGATTGTGTCCAAATACAAGTCAACAAAAGTATGAATATATTTCGTAGTAAACTAACGAAAATCTGCTCACATCCAACAAAGCTATCACAAAACTACCAAATACAGGCACTGCTGTTTTACAAACGTCGACACATCGAGCAAATCCGTTATTTTCTTTTCTTCTTCTTCTTTTTTTTATTTTTCAGTCGAGATGTAACCATCCAGTTTACACGTTAGAAATATCGACAAACTACTAACAACTTATTCATAATTATTCAGAAAGAGAAGAACACAACTAACAACGAACAAAGAAACGAACATACAAAAAAAAGAAAAAAAGAAAAAAGACAAGGCCTAAAGAAATGAAAACGCCTTGTCAAATAACCCGCTTTCTGGCATTGGCTAAAAGTATTTAGATCGATGATTCATGATGGGTCTGACAAAAAGGCAGCGCACGATCATGTACCAAACTAATTCTTATCACAGAAACTTCCACTGATACTCAGCAAAATATTACTGAAACATATGAAAGAGGGGCAAAGAAGATTTTTCCTGAAGATCTGACAAAGATGAACAGCCAAACAGACGCATCGTTATCCACAAAAAAAAGAAGAAAAATCAATGCATGAAAAAGAAGAAGAAACTTCACCCATTTGCCTGAAGAACATTATCGTATAAATCACACTGGTGAAACTATCCCACCCACCACCCTGCCCCTGACAAACGTCAAAACAGCATCGTCTATCTCCAAGATGAAATTCAGCATATTACATGATTGTCCATTTAGTGCTGTCAAAACAAAGTCAAAAAGAGGTCGCCTAGCCAGACTCTGCTGTGTAACAGAGGGTACCCTCAAGCATATCAAGAAAGGCCGGCAAACACGCCACTACATTCTTCCTATTGACAAGGGCTACTGAAAAGTTGAGGTTCTTTGCAAACACGCCACTACATTTCTATTGACAAGGGCTACTGGAAAGTTGAGGTTCTTTGCAAACACGCCACTACATTCCTATTGACAAGGGCTACTGGAAAGTTGAGGTTCTTTGCAAACACGCCACTACATTCCTATTGACAAGGGCTACTGGAAAGTTGAGGTTCTTTGCAAACACGCCACTACATTCCTATTGACAAGGGCTACTGGAAAGTTGAGGTTCTTTGCAAACACGCCACTATATTCCTATTGACAAGGGCTACTGGAAAGTTGAGGTTCTTTGCAAACACGCCACTACATTCCTATTGACAAGGGCTACTGGAAAGTTGAGGTTCTTTGCAAACACGCCACTACAGTCCTATTGACAAGGGCTACTGGAAAGTTGAGGTTCTTTACAAACACGCCACTACATTCTTCCTATTGACAAGGGCTACTGGAAAGTTGAGGTTCTTTGCAAACAACGCCACTACATTCTTCCTATTGACAAGGGCTACTGGAAAGTTGAGGTTCTTTGCATGCTGAACAGTCAATGTTCTACTTCAAAGAAAGCTAAAACCGCGGTGAGTTGCGAGACTACTAAAATTCAAAGTGCAGAAAACCTGACAAATTGTTTGGCAGCCTCAGGTATGAACCAGTACATTTTGCCAAGGTCTCCTTGTCGTCATAGCGAACAACGCTGTACTGTAAAAAAAAATCCCAACATACTAGGCCTCTGTCTTACAATAGATAGGGCAAACTGTTCCAGGGAGTTAACTGATAACAAGACAGCACGTATTGACAGAAGTAATGGCCCTTCCTTGCTTATATTTCGTTATCCTCTGATGAGTTAAAACATACGTATCAGAATTGTTCACCGTTGACTCACAGAGCTTAGTAGGCAAACCGATTTCACTTTTTAGAATTAAATTATCAAACGGGATAAACAGAAATAAGCTGAACTTAGAAACACACGCACACACACACACACACACACACACACACACACACACACACACACACACACACACACACACACCACACACACACACACGCCGCGCGACTAACGCAGGTTGGTAGGGATGAGGAAGATAATACTGTGCCGGTGACAAATGAACTGATGATGTTGACTGTTGACTTGAATGCACTTCCACTGGAAACTGAATCGAGAAAAACAAACAAACAAACACACTAAAAGGAGTCGCAGATTCGGAGCCCCTGGAACCAGAACCGAGCGACACAGATAACCATTAGCTGTATGATGAATTACGTTGAATTGGAGTTACCTCCACTTGACCCTATGTTAAAGGTTTGAAAGATGTGAATCAAGTCCGAACTAAGACCATCAGAGCCAAAGCATGCGTGGCATCTTCCACAGTCAACTGTCTCAAGTCGCTTGCCTTTTCCTCATTTGAGCGGGTGATGTTTTTCACCAGATCGTTTATCTCACAGTTCTTGATGTCAGTTTCTGCATTAGGTGATTGATAAACATCTGTATTTTCTTTAGGATATCTTTTTGCTTTGTTATACTGTTATCCTTTTTTTTTATCTATGATCCTAGCCCACCCACATATTATCGATTCCCTAGACTGCCAAAATAACTACTGACTTTCTCTGCTTCTGCGGCCCACTTAGCTCTTGAACTTAAATTACTTCCTGTATTCATTTTCACTTGAGTCTTTCAACTTTTTTTTACGTATAAAATACAGATTGTTCTCATTTTTCTTCTCTCTTCTTTTCTGGACCACACATTTCCTGTTCTCAGTTGTTGTTGTTTTTTTTTCCTTTTTCATCGCAGGATACAAAGTTGTTTCTGATTTTTGATCTTATTTCCATTAACAGAAGATTGAGAAAATTCATCGGAAAAAAAAAATTCTGGGTCTTTATCATTCACTTCGTTAATTCTCATGCATACCGTATATTCTTCTATAACATCATACTTTTTTTCATTATTTCATCTAAATATGTTTCGTATTGTAAAAGAGATTTATCGTATTTCCAGAAGGTATTATACTTGGTATTCTCATCGAATTCCAATTTGAGTGAAATAATGGAATGAACTGTTCTATATCCACATTCAGTGTCTGCATCATCACCAAATAAAACAATAGAACATGAAATTAGAAAATTATAATAATGATATGATAGTAATGTTAATTTATATGTAACCCAGGTTCCTAATGCACAGACCCAGACCACAAATAACCAAAACTCTGACTGTACGATTAGTCTTCCAATTTTTATTGAAACTGTAAATAGGCAGAAATCCAAACAACAATATTAACTCTAAACATGGACTGATTCAACCTTCAGATAGTTTATGACAAATAACTTTTGGGTTGTGACAGAGAGAAGAAAAAGGAGAGGAAAACTCAAAGGGGGCACTGCAAAAGAATACGAAACATAAAAATCTGTACAGGACCGTGTGCGGAAAAACACAAATAATAACAATGACCAAACCAAAAGCCATCAAAGACCTTCAGCAAACATCTCAACTGGGAAACACACAATGAGGGACAATGCATCACTAATAAAGTAGTAGTGATCTCATCAAGTTCAAATCCACTTGACCCTGGTTATGGTAATGCCAAACACACTTTGATCCGATCCAATGTTAAACTGAATACAGTGAGTTGCATACCAATATACTGAAAGCTCTTTGCTATCAATCGGCCACCTGACAATGGCGGCAAATCTGCTTACATCCTTTATCAGTCATCCGACTGAACCAGTAGGCAGCAAGCCAGATCAATCATTCCTCTCCCAGGTTTCCAACAGATGTCCCCATAAAACCAATTTCATACTACCATAGCCATTTTGATTAAAATCAGTCTCTAAATTGACACTAATGAAATAAAATCGGAAATGAAATGAGGCAGGGAACAGTAAACGATAAACAGTAAACAAGTTGGGTATTTTTTGCTCCCATAAGAAAACCTAACACAGAGTAACTTTTATTCAAGACTGGCACAGCCTTTTAAACTTGAATAAAGTCAGACAAATACATAGACGAACAATCTAATAGTGGGGGAAAAAACAAGCGCAGGCCAACAACTGAACTATCTTCATAGTAATGACTTGGCAAAGATTTGGACTTAAGGAGGGGGGGGGGGGGGGGGGGGGGGGGGCGGAATTTGAAGATGGAGAACTGGGAACATGAAATTAAGAAAATATGTTACAGATATGAAAACTCTTCACTAGCTGCATAAGGGAACCATCGCAATCCCTTTTGAAGGCAGATATATTTGTATTGCCTGCTCCGAGGCCTTTCGTCCGCTGGGTCGGACTCATCAGGGAGACACGGCTGGTTGTGTCTGCGCTCCTGGCGTCAAATAGAGACACACCACAGTCCATAATACTGTGGTGTTCTCACCACCAAGAGTGCAAAAAAGAATCCAATAGCACCCCCAAAGCAGCCAGCAAAGAGTAGTAAATGAAACCAAACGAAAGTGTGGGGAGCAGGCAATACAAATATATCTGCCTTCAAAAGGGATTGCGATGGTTCCCTTATGCAGCTGGTGAAGAGTTTTCATATCTGTAACATATTTTCTTAATTTCATGTTCCCAGTTTCTCCATCTTCAAATTCCGCCCCCCCCCCCCCCCCCCCCCCCCCCCCCCCCCCCCCCCCCCCCCCCCCCCCTCCTAAGTCCAAATCTTTGCCAAGTCATTACTATGAAGATAGTTCAGTTGTTGGCCTGCGCTTGTTTTTTCCCCTACTATTAGATTGTTCGTCTATGTATTTGTCTGACTTTATTCAAGTTTAAAAGGCTGTGCCAGTCTTGAATAAAAGTTACTCTGTGTTAGGTTTTCTTATGGGAGCAAAAAATACCCAACTTGTTTACTAATGAAATAATTTTAAGGACAACAGTACTCCTTAAAAGCAAGTATTTTTTTCTTTTCAACTGAGAAGGCAAAAATAAAAACATCCTCTGAAAATTAAGAAAAACTTCTTCAAACTTAACACATGTGCCATGATTAAAACACAAAGAACCATGTATCAACTTAACACATGTGCCATGATTAAACCACAAAGAACCCATGTACCAAACTTAACACATGTGCCATGATTAAAACACAAAGAACCATGTGATGTAGACATTTCCTCCACTAAAACCATGTGATGTGACAAACACTATTTTACTGCAAGAAACAAAGAGGTAAGATACATTTGGGACCATGTGGCCAAGATTCCATTCTTACAAAATGATGTCTAGGACCATGTGGTGCCATTAACATTTTCTGCCAAGGACAAGGGAAAATGAGATTTATTTAGGACCATGTGGTCTAAAACACGATCTCGATGAGAATTATTTAGGACCATGTGGTCTAAAACACGATCTCTAAAAAATGTTTCTGAAACAATGTGGTGTGAACCACATTCTAAAGCAACAGTGAATAATAACCTGAACTCACCTTCGAATAATACAGTTGGGTTTAAATTTAATTCAACATGTGGGCCTAAAATTCTAGCAACTGAAAGTAAAACAGCTAAAGCCAAGTGCAATTCTTATAGGAAAATCCACCAAAAATCAATGCCATCCAGCTGATAGCATAAAAATGTACTGCAATCCTAAAGGAAAAGAATCAGTTGGTATCTTTTAGAAGCATAATTTCAATACTTCTAACCTGGATCAGCATCCCCAAGCTACGCAGAGCGTTTCCACCACCTGTCTGTCTGGCTCAACACATTTGCAGGAAGAGACCAGGCAACAGGAAATGGCCAAACATGAAATAAAAAGTGTCTTAATACTAAAATCAGCTAAACAACCAGACATATAGAACAAACAATACTAGGGGAAAGCAGTAAATGTCTTTACCTCAAAATAATACAATCACTGCTAATGAAAGTTTTTTAAAACATACTAAAATCGCTTAAAACCTTAGTAACCTGTGAATAATAATAATGATATAATAGTAATGTTAATTTATATAGCACCTATTCTATGAAAATTAAGGTTCTACGCGCTTTACATAACAACACATAATAAAGTTATACGATGAGACATGACAAGCTAATAACAAGACAGGAATTTACTTTACACAAAAGCAATAACAAGAAACATAGTGCAAATATACCACAGTAATGTACAAACATGAATTACGCAAGCCTACACACACGCAAATAATCTAATCTAGCTTGTTAAAAAGACTGGTTCCTCTCCACGCATAGCGGAAACATCCCTGATTTAAATGAAGCCAAACATCATTTAAATCTGAATTTTCAAATGTTTTCGACCGTCTGGTTAGCTTTGCGGATATTTGTTTGTTTGTTACTACAATAAACTCTATAAGAATCCAGAACTAAATTAGAATCACCACCTGTGATTATATTTTTTTGTATTAAACTCGTTCATCTTTTGTTTCAGATAAACATAAAGCTCGGGATCATTTCTGTCAGAGCCACATATGTTAACATAACGGTAGTCACCTTTCGCATTTCGAATATAGTTTCCTAAACTTTTTTTTTTTTTTTTTTTTTTAACACGTTTGACCTTAAATTCGAAATAACAGTTGAAAACACCCGTAACCTCTCTCGAGTTTGATAGGTTTCGAATCTTCTTTTCATTACAGCATCATTGTCATTTCCCTCCATGCTATCGTCTGTACCATTCCAGTAGAATTGCCATCATCTCGCTCACTCCGGCTCCACGTCCACCGTCACATCCCGGCTTGTTCTGCCGCAGCCCTGACAATCCACAAGGAGATTGATATCAAGTAGTTATGAGGCAACATCACCGCTCTGCTGCCGAGTCACCACCATAGTGTTCATTGGTGCCTGTCCTGATTCAACATACGCAGGACACCACCTCCTATGCCCCCTACTGACGTCAGTGATTGCTTAGTCGCGTAGACAGCGTAAGTGACCGTACCTTTCCGGCGGGCGCCATCATACCCGTCCGACTACAGGCTGCACACCAAAAATTAATGCGCCAAGGCCTTGCTTAAGGAGTTGAGTATTTATAGGCTGGCGCAGTTAGATTCGTTCGAGAATTTGTATTGAGTCTGTAATTCGATTCTCCTCATTTCTTTCATATGTCCAGTGTTCTATACCTCAGACATACTGATAAGATAGATACAGAAATTTACGTCACAGGTTAATAAAGTGTTACTGAATTTGACTGAAACGGTCAGTTACCTGGGCGTACCTCGTGTTTGCAATAAACATTTCATGAATATTTACACAAGATGATGTTTCAGTTTCTTTGAAAATACAATGGTGTTAGTGTGAGTGCCAATGAAAAAGAGGATAACCAAAATATGGCTTCTTGTAGGCAATTGGGATTTAGAGAGGACATTGCTTTGTGAGAGAAATAATTCTTGTTCCGACCCAAATAATAAAATTAGTTAATCTTTTTATTCTAAAAAATCTTACAGATATACATACATACATACATACATACATATATATATATATATATATATATATGTGTGTGTGTGTGTGTGTGTGTGTGTGTGTGTGTGTGTGTGTGTGTGTGTGTGTTGTAGATAGATAGATAGATAGATAGATAGATATTAGAAATTACCAACCATCAAGCATTCACATGGAAGATATTGTGACTATTGTACTGTATTCTAAATTCGTATCACAGCTCTTCCTGAAAAGCTTAGGATGTTGTCACCAATCAGCGGTAAAATGGTCATTGGAAATGGAAATGACATACGTTTATCAAGTGTCCGCTGGCCTCATGCACCATTCACTCGCTCATTATAGTTTTGTGTGGGCAAAGTCGTCGGTACGAGCAGTCTTGCGAGAAGAGATTGTCGTGTTTGTCTCCACACCTCTGGCTCTGTCCCTCAGCATCTCCATCACTCGCCCGTTGGCCAGGAAAGCCAGGAAAATGAAGAGACCTTGGCAGCCTTGAAGCACGACAAACAAATACTCCAGAACCACAGACCCCAGTCCGCTGGCCAGAAAACCCAAGAGCCACGTCACCCCCGTGAACACCGACAGTTTGAGGTACAGCAGCAGGCTCTTTCGGTTGCTGCGAGTGCTGGTCACCTGCTGAAGATGACGGAGTCGCCACACAAAGAAGAGGAACATGACCACGTTGACCAGCACCGAGCAAGCCAGAGGAAGGCCAAACATGACGATACGCGCTAAAGCTTTGGTGATGTAGCACCTGCTGCCCCCATACCCACTGTCCCCCTCTGCAGCCCACTGCCAGGTGAGAGTGACCACCACGAACAGCGCTGACGTCAGCAGAACATAGCTCACGTATTTTCTGGTCATGGCCGCAGGACTGGCCATGGTAGCGTGGGAGAGGAGAGGGAAGGAGAGGGTGTAAAACATGTGAAAGGTGCAGGCGTTTTGTGCCAGCACCACCGCCAGCCACAGGTAGTGGCCGGTCACACCCACCACCTCGCACAACCATTCCACCCTGGACAGTTCTGGACCAACCAACAAGTACAGCTGGCCTCCAAACAACACGATGATGAGAAGAAGGTTGTTGATGCCTGCGATGGTTCGTAGAGAGGACAGGAGACAATAAATGACCAGAGAAACAAGCAGAAAAACGAGAGAAATGATCAGGGCGATAATTGAAACCCATGACAAAACCACATCGGCTTCATGTTTTGCCTTGTGTTTGTCATCAGGGAAAAGATGAAGATACTGATCAATGCAGACGAGCCCAGTGTCAGACTCTGTGATTTGGAAGAAGGGGACATCCACGTTGCCAACAACTGTTGAATTGTCTTGCAAGACAACAAGCTGGTGTGAGTTCTGATCAAACTCAAACTCCCAGCGCTCTAGCTCCACCGCTGGACAGACTAAGGGAGCAGACAACTGGAGATAGGTGACTTTGTCTGCAGCCACTACGTAAGCCACGGGGGCTGAACGTGGAATAAACTCCAGTGTCTTCCAATGCTCATCCGACTTTGTACCATTCTTCATCAGACTTAGGAACACTTCAGGAGAACAGGTGGGTGATTGTTCTAAACCATTCATTCCCAGATCAGCCTGCAACACGGACATGAGGTGTGATGACAGGTTCAGCATGAGACCATCCAGTGAATCACGAAATACAGGCACTGGGGAAAAGAAGCGAATGTTCATCAGGAGTTGTTTTATGTCAACGCTATGTCCTTCAAGACTTAAGCTGGTGATGAGGGCGGCAACGTATTCAAACCGATCTTCGTGGTGGAAGCTTTCGTCCGTCAGGGAAGCCTCATCCATTACCTCCATCAAATGATCCATATCAGTGTCTTGTCCTGTGGTGTCAGTGTACACACAGAGCTGGTAGCCATAGATGTTGCTGACTGCAGGAGAACTGGTGCACGTCAGGATACTGCTGGAGGTTGGCTGCTTGCCCGGAGCGCAGTGGACGTCTCGGCATGATTTCTGAAATCAAAGAAAATGTTTCTCTCTCTCTCTCTCTCTCTCTCTCTCTCTCTCTCTCTCTCTCTCTCTCTCAATGCTAAAGAACATTAGCATGTGGTGACTGTGCACTGAGTTACAACGAAGAAACTTTAGCAATGGTAATGGCACATGAGTTAAAAAGAGAGGAACGTTAGTATAGTGACTGGTGCACGTTACAACGAGAGGAACGTTAGCATATGGGACTGGCACACTAACAACGAGAGGAACGTTAGCATATGGTGACTGGCAACTAACAACGAGAGGAACGTTAGCATATGGTGGCTGGCACCATAACAACGAGAAGAACGTTAGCATATGGTGACTGGCACACTAATAACGAGAAGAACGTTAGCATATGGTGACTGGCACACTAACAACGAGAGGAACGTTAGCATATGGTGACTGTCACACTGAGCAACGAGAGGAACGTTAGCATATGGTGACTGGCACACTAACAACGAGAGGAAGGTTAGCATATGGTGACTGGCACACTGAGCAACGAGAGGAACGTTAGCATATGGTGACTGGCACACTAACAACGAGAGGAACGTTAGCATATGGTGACTGGCACACTAACAACGAGAAGAACGTTAGTATATGGTGACTGGCACACTAACAACGAAAGAACGTTAGCATATGGTGACTGGCACACTAACAACGACAGGAACGTTAGGATATTGTGACTGGGCATTGAACAACGAGAGGAACGTTAGCATATGGTGACTGCTACACTGTACAACGAGAGGAACGTTAGCATATGGTGACTGGCACACTAACAACGAGAGGAACGTTAGCATATGGTGACTGGCACACTAACAACGAGAGGAACGTTAGCATATGGTGACTGGCTACACTGAGCAACGAGAGGAACGTTAGCATATGGTGACTGGTACACTGAACAACGAGAGAACGTTTGCATATGGTGACTGGCACACTAACAACGAAGGAAACGTTAGTATATGGTGACTGGTACACTAACAACGAGAGGAACGTTAGCATATGGTGACTGGCACACTGAACAACGAGAGGAACGTTAGCATATGGTGACTGGCACACTGAACAACGAGAGGAAACGTTAGATATGGTGACTGGCACACTGAACAACGAGAGGAACGTTAGCATATGGTGACTGGCACACTAACAACGAGAGGAACGTTAGCATATGGTGACTGGCACACTGAACAACGAGAGGAACGTTAGCATATGGTGACTGGCACACTGTGCAACGAGAGGAACGTTAGCATATGGTGACTGGCACACTGGAACGAGAGGAACGTTAGCATATGGTGACTGGCACACTGTGCAACGAGAGGAACGTTAGCATATGGTGACTGGCACACGGGAACGAGAGGAACGTTAGCATATGGTGACTGGCACACTGAACGAGAGGAACGTTAGCATATGGTGACTGGCACACTGAACGAGAGGAAGTTAGCATATGGTGACTGGCACACTGAACGAGAGGAACGTTAGCATATGGTGACTGGCACACTGAACGAGAGGAACGTTAATATGGTGACTGGCACACTGAACGAGAGGAACGTTGTAGGGTGACTGCACATGAACGAGAGGAACGTTGCATTGGTGACTGGCACACTGAACGAGAGGAACGTTAGCATATGGTGACTGGCACACTGAGCAACGAGAGGAACGTTAGCATATGGTGACTGGCACACTGAACGAGAGGAACGTTAGCATATGGTGACTGGCACACTGAACGAGAGGAACGTTAGCATATGGTGACTGGCACACTGAGCAACGAAAGGAACGTTAAAATATGGTGACTGGCACACTGAACGAGAGGAACGTTAGCATGTGGTGACTGGCACACTGAACGAGAGGAACGTTAGCATATGGTGACTGGCACACTGAACGAGAGGAACGTTAGCATATGGTGACTGGCACACTAACAACGAGAGGAACGTTAGTATATGGTGACTGGCACACTAACAACGAGAGGAACGTTAGCATATGGTGACTGGCACACTGAACGAGAGGAACGTTAGCATATGGTGACTGGCGCACCCAGTTACAACAAGATAAACTTTAGCACATGCTGATTGGTTTTCTTAGTTATAACAAGAGGAACTTTAGCATATACTGGCCGTCTGAACACAAATGCTGCTACATTCAAACACGACCACAGAAAAGCAATACTTAAGAGCAAATTAATAAACAATGACGCAAGACTATCAAGACATTTTCCTTTCAGACCAGCACTGTAGTAAACGGTACTACATATTTAAAGTGTGCATCAAATTTAACTAAGGAATGATGAAATAAGACGATTAAATAAATTAAATCAAACGATTGAAATTTTGTCACATGGTGAAATGGAAAGAACGGAATAAGTTAAACCAAACGATTTGAAGTAAGTCACAATTACAATTTTCGTTTTGCACAAATGACTGTTGTAAATCAAAACTTGCATATATTGTACGTAAAAAGAAAAACCACAAGGACATTCTAATGTAATTTGAAATTGCCTGTGACTATGTGTGTAGACCAAATAGGACTAGACGATTTTCACGTTAAGATAAAGCAGATAAGAGTAAATATCATTTTAAATCCTCGGAATGAAAGAATTTGTAATGATGATCATATAATAAAAGATAAAATGTGAAAATATTGGCCTCAACCTTGACTTCACCACACACACACACACACACACACACACACACACGCACGCACGCACGCACGCACACACGCACTCACGCACACACACACACACACACACACACACACACACACACACACACACACACATACGCACGCACGCACGCACACACACACACATGCACTCTCTCTCTCTGTCTTCATCAATTCGTTTGTTTTGTTTTCATATAGGCATAGACAGAAACACGATTGAAAGATTCTCAGGGCAGACAGAGAAACAGCCAAACAAGGTCTGGCATATGAACAATTCTGAACACTCACCGTCTTGGGGTCGAAAAACGTATCCTTTGAACACGTGGACGCCGCTCCTTCACGCGCAAATTGATCACTGTCGACGTCATCATCGTCTTTGAAGTTCAACAGCGTCATTAAGGGTACACCGTCTTCCTGTACGGTTGGCGGTTCAGCCATGTTCAGCATCTGAACGACAGAACCCAGCAGATGTGCTCCATCACCATTCACAGCCACAAGTTTCAAACGGCAAAGACAGAAAGACGTGTGACCTAGGGTTCAGCCGTGTTGGGTTATGTCTTTAGGAAGAGAACTGCATGGGACGCACGTGCATACTGTTTTCAGAGATGTTTGTGTTATATTGAAATGATCCAGAGAAAACAGATGACAGCTTTGATCAGACTGATTAAGTCGCCAAACAGGACACACGTGCACGCTGTTTTCAGAGATGTTTGTGTTATATTGAAATG
>CM065720.1:2265758-2270758 GCA_033310375.1 Conus canariensis
GTGTGTGTGTGTGTGTGTGTGTGTGTGTGTGTGTGTGTGTGCGTGTGTGTATGCGCGCGTGCGCGCGAGCGTGCATGCACACAGCGCGCGTGTGTGCGCGACGGGGTCTGCAGCAACACAACGGTCTATGAAAGAATGGGGGTGTTACCGAAGCGTCATATGTGCTCTCAGCATTTGGTGCTCCCCAAGGATGCTAATAGAGCCAAACATGTTAAAAATGCATGGTCTCTTGCTGCCCGCGACGTATCACTGAATGGGTGTTATTAAAGAGAGTGATGACTTAGCCACCACGAAAATGCCACAACGCAGTATTATAGGTGATTATCTGCTGGTCGTACGTTTCTCTCAGACATTTTATTTTCTAGATTTTAATTCATTTAGAACCAAAGTAGTTTCTTTTACATCTTTTCACTTCTTCAATGATAGATAGGTCGTGACGTCAGGGTCGGAAATCGTTATTTGTTTCCAAACAATTTTTTTTGGTCAAATTTGTTTACAAACTTTTGAATGATTTTGAGGGTTTCACCCCCTTCCACTCTATTCCCCTCTCCCTCTTCCTCCACACACACTATCCTTCCTCGCCCTCCCCTGTCGCCTGTCCCATCCCTTCATCCCTTCTCCTCCTCCACATTTTTTCTTTTCTCTCTCTGTCTCCTCTCTTCTCTCTCTGTCTCTCTCTCTCTCTCTCTCTCTCTCTCTCTCTCTCTCTCTCTGTCTCTCATTGTCTGTCTGTCTGTCTGTCTGTCTGTCTGGCTGGCTGGCTGTCTGTCTGTCTGTCTGTCTTCTGTCTCTCTCTCTCTCTCTCTCTCTCTCTCTCTCTCTCTCTCTCGCTCTACCTCCTTCCTTTCCACCCACTTGTCACAGTTCTGCAACGTTCACATTTATATCTTTGCCTGAAATCACATTTTTTTTACTGATGGACACACACACACACACAACACACACACACACACACACACACACACACACACACACACACACACACACACACACACTGATGGACAGCTTCTTGAGTTCTGTAATGTTGTGATCAGTGATTCTGTGTCTTGGTTTGCTCTGGCTTTAATGCCAGTTGCGTTCTGTCACACACTTCTTCCTCCTAATGGCATCCATTCTTACTCTTATATGATATACGTATATGAGGTGCAGTTATTTAGCAAAGTAAGTTCGAGTGCGCGCGAGCTCACGCGCTCGCGCGCGCGTGTGTGTGCATGCGCGTGTATGTGCATGCGTGCGCGCACTTGTGTTTGTTTGTGTGTGTGTGTGTGAGTGTGTGTGTGTGTGTGTGTGTGTGTGTGTGTGTGTGTGTGTGTGTGTGTGTGTGTGTGTATGTGTGTGTGTGTGTGGGGTGTGTGTGTGTGCGGTGTGTGTGTGTGTGTGTGTGTGTGTGTGTGTGTGTGTGTGTGTGTGTGTGTGTGTTGTGTGTGTGTGTGTGTGAGAGAGAGAGAGAGAGAGAGAGAGAGAGAGAGAATATAAATGGACTTTGAGTCAATGTCCTTGAAGGCGTTAAATTAGATATTTGAATACAAAATTGTTTCTGGTCCTTGATAGTACTTCAAGCGAAATGTTTCCATTGGTAGGTAATTCCGCAGTCTTACAGACCAGAAACGGCAAGAGTCAGTTATATCAGTCAGTTGTATCAGTCATATTGAACCTGACCTTTTCATCAGTCTTATCAATATCTGTCTCTCCATTTTTTTCAAAGGCTTTACGGTTATGATATAAGCATACCTAAGTCCTTTAAAAACGCATTTGGAATAGTGTGGCATGTCCTGGAGATAAAATCGATTGATGTTTTGTTTGGTTTGATGCGTCCTTTCTTCTTGATGTTTTTAGCTAACAGTTTCAGAGCAAGAATGAGGGCTTTTGGGGAATATGGGAATCCTTGTCTAATACCTGTATTAATGATTACACTCATTGCCCAGCCCGTGTAAAGCATGCATTCGTTGATATTTGGCATGATAACCTAACAAAACTGATTTGAAGCGAAAACGTTTAAAACACTATTTTCTACATTCTTTGGAGATTTTATCAAAGGCAGCTTTGTAATCAAGTGGAAACAAAGCATTAATAATAATAATGGTTTCTTATATAGCGCTTAATCAAACGAATTTCTCTAAGCGCTTTACAAAGTCATACTACATTCACCCTTCTCATATACAATAATACACCTTACACCCAACTACAAATACTATTACTACAATACCAAACAAATCCTAATCCTACCAATGTGACATTCACTTATTCTTCAAATATTACTAGAAAAACTTAATCCTATAACGTTCAATCATACAACAAATACATATAATAGAGAACATACACATACGCTACATTTGAAAAGGCCCAGACGGCTATGAGTTAGGTTGTACCCCCCCCCCCCCCCCTTCTCCCCACAGCATTGACTAATTATGAGAAAATAGATGGGTTTTAAGTTTAGACTTGAAAGAAGAGATAGAATCTGAATGTCTGAGAGAGTCTGGCAGTCTGTTCCACGTCGCTGGAGCTTGAAAAGAAAAAGATCTTTCACCAGTAGTAGTCCTGAAGCGAGTCATTCGCAGAAGGCGGTCGTCAGCACAGGAGCGTAGTTGTCGAGAGGGGGTGTAGATTTTAAGGAGATCTGAGAGATAAGAAGGTCCATTTTCAAAGAGAGCAGAGAAAGTGAGAGTTGAGATTTTGTACGAGATACGGTTTGAGACAGATAGCCAGTGAAGAGAGTGGAAGTGTGATCATATTTTCCTGCTCTACAGACGACTCGGGCTGCATGATTTTGGATTCGCTGTAATCTTTCTATCAGGTATTTTGGAAGGCCGGCCAAAAGTGAGTTGCAGTAATCTATTCTAGATAAGACAAATGCACAAATGAGAGTTTTTGTAGCATCTGTAGAGAGAAGGTGACGTACAGAGCTGATTCTTCTTAGTTCTAAATAGGCAATCTTGCAAATATTTGAAACCTGTTTCTCAAAGGAGAGGGATTGGTCAAGTATGACCCCTAGACTGCGGACAGAGGTGGATACAGAGACAGCACAGTCATTGATAGTGACAGTTGAAGGCAGAGAAGGATGGTTAGGCTGTTTTGTCACGAACATGAGTTCCGTCTTGTCGTCGTTTAGTTGTAGTTTGTTGGTTGTCATCCAGTCCTTCAGGTCTGCAATGCAGCCCCGCGTCCGAGAAATCAGTGAGTCAATTTCAGCAATGGGAGCCGACTGATGAAGCTGAGTATCATCAGCAAAGCTCTTATGCGACATGGCGTGACCACTGATGACGTCAGACACAGGACTAGCATACAGCACAAAAAGGACTGGCCCCAGTACAGAACCCTGAGGCACACCGTACCTAAGAGGAGAACTGTCTGAGTATCTTCCCTGTACACACACTGTCTGAGTCCGTCCAGTCAAGTAAGAGATAATCCAGTCGAGAGCTGTGTCTTTGAATCCAAAGGAAGTTTGAAGCCGTGAGAACAAAATATTATGATCGATCGTGTCAAATGCTGCGGAGAGGTCTAACATCGCTAATAAGGAAACATTCCCATCGTCAAGCCCGCAGAGGAGGTCATTGACTATACGGAGGAGTGCTGTCTCACAACTATGGCCTTGTCTATAAGCAGATTGATGAGGATTCAAAAGGTGATTCTTTTCGAGATGTTCTAGAATTTGTTCCAAAACGATCTTCTCCAATAATTTTGATAGAAATGACAAATTTGATACAGGCCGACATTCTTTAAAACATTTTTATCTAATGAAGGTTTCTTGATCAATGGACGTACCACTGCGGACCGGAAGATTTCAGGAACGTGACCAGAGGACAAAGAGGTATTGATAACATGAGTAAGATGGGGTAGGACATCATCAATGCACTGAAAGAGCAAGTTAGTGGGAATGGCATCAAGTTCACATGATTTAGGGCTGCATCGCAAACAAAGTTTTTTGACATAGTCTTGACTAACAGGACTAAAACAAGCCAAAGGAGGTCCACAGTAAACTTTGTCATTCAGAGGATGTACAGGTGCAGTAGAATCTAGCTTTTCACGGATAGTGTCAATTTTTCCATTGAAAAACTCTAAGAATTTCTGAGGGAGCTCTTGAGTTTGGAAGATGGTGGGAAGGGGGGAGTAGCTGACTTTGCCTAGGAGACTATTTGTGACATTAAAAAGCATTGTGTTTCAATCATTTTTAGCGCAGTTAGTTGTGTCACAAATCAGTCTAGAAATCTTATTTATATTTTGACCTATCCTGAAACATACTTATTCTTCAGCAATAAAGAGAGTGGCGTAACCCTGAGTTTAAGTCATCTGTTACTTCTGAATTACTGTGGAAGGCTGTGCGGCACCAGCTGCTTCATCAGCTGGTTTAGTCTGATTTGTAGGAACCATTCCAGTCGGCCTGCAGGGGCATATCATTCTGCAGAGAAAGCGTTTGCTCTATGTTGTGAACGATGTGCTATCTCCTTGCGAATGTGGTGACGCGTCTAAGGTCTGTCGCCGCACCTGGTGCACTGGACCACAGCATCTTAGTGAAGACACTGCGCATCGTCCTAAGTCTCTCTGACATTGTGCTGAAATGTTTCACGTTCTTTTTTTCAGCAAAAAATCACCATCTGTAGATGGGCACGGTCGCATTTTGTTTTTTTTTTGTTTGAGGCATGGAATGCTCCAATGTTCAGTTCTAAGGCCTGTACTGTTCATAATGTATGTTTGGCTTCTGAGTTAGATCAGACGGTTTGCTATCATGAACCATATGGTTGCTGATGGTGCACAGCTGAAACAGTCAGTTCTGTCCTCGCATCCTCGCAGTTTCCTCAGCTTCTTGTCACCATTCAGAAAACTGTAGAATCTGTTTAAAAAAGATGGATGACTATGAGCAAGCTCAACAACAATGATGACAAGACTGATGTGCTTCATGATGCAACTGCCAGTAAGCTCAAGGCCATCTTTGACTTTACTACACTTCTCCTTTCTGGTGCTAAAATCAGAGTGCATTGATTGTATTCTGCCAAAAGAGAACT
>CM065720.1:2275758-2283258 GCA_033310375.1 Conus canariensis
TTTTTGCTTTGTTGCTCTTTTCTTCATCTACACTTTTTAAACCTGCTCTAAAGTGGATTGTGCTCATAGCACTCATCGCATCCTCTTTATTTGCACCGCTGTAAACATTGTGTGTGTGTGTGTGTGTGTGTGTGTGTGTGTGTGTGTGTGTGTGTGTGTGTGTGTGTGTGTGTGTGTGTGTTATCGTCATTCATTGCTGTAAGCTTAATACTTTGTTTTTCTTTCTTTCTATTTGTTCGACATCGTGCTTCAACCATTGCTCTTTTTTGTTGTTTGTTGTTTTACTGGCTTATTGAATTTTCTAAAGATATATTCTGTTATCTGTTTTAGGCATCATAGTTAACCTTTAAATTCTTTCTGTGCGTTTGTCATTATTGTGCGTTATCCACAAACGTTACTTTTCTCACCTGTATTCTGTTTTTTACCTATAATTCTCTGTGTCTTTTTTTGTGAAAACTGTCTTCCTCGTCGATTTGTGCCACTGTTCCCTTACTACCCATGCCTTCCCATAATCCCGCTGTCCCAGGACTTAAAGTTGGACATCTCAATGTCTATCATTCATTTGATCAGGTCCATGAAATCTCATCACTCTTAAAACAGTCACCCCATCCAGTACAAGTATTTGGCGTAAGTGAAACAAGGTTAGACTCTCGCATCACATATAACCTTATTAGCATTCCTGACTACAACATAGAACGACGCGACAGTGATCAACCCCAACATACTGGCCTTGCCGTATACATTCATCAATCAATAGCCAACATTACCCGACGCAGAACTGATCTTGAAACTAATACCGTCGAATGTATCTGGATTGAAATAAAAAACCAAACAAAAAAACTTCAAATCACCGCCATTAATAATCGGACATTTATATAGACACCCATCTTCCATATACGAGTGGTATGACAACTTTGTACAAATGATGGATCGGATCTGTCACAGAAATTCAAATATACTATTGTTAGGGGACTTTAATATTGATATGTTAAAACAACAACCAGCTTGGACAAGTACACTATCACTTAATGCACTCCATCAGTTAGTACAAGCCCCAACGAGAATAACTAAAACAACTGCGACTCTTATTGATCATGTATACACTAACAACAAATCTGCAATATTAGATATTTCAGTGGTACATTCTGGTATTAGTGATTACTGTCCAGTCTTCTGCACGTGGTCGTTAAGGCTCCCAAAACCACCACCCAAAGGTCACACGACCATCCAATACCGCTCTTTCAAAAAGTTTAATGAAACAGCATACCTCTATGACTTAAACATTTCCCCATTTCACTTAACCTTTAATTACTCAGACGTCAATGATGCACTGTCCTTCTGGTACCAAACCTTCCTCACCATCATAAATAAACACGCGCCGTTACATCAAAAACGAGTTAGGCATCCGCAGATGAACCCGTGGTTAACACCAGAATTTCTGCAAGAAATGGTTCTACGTGACCAACTCAAGGCAGCAAATTTGTTTGACGAATACAAAGAGCAGAGAAACTTTGTTTCAAACGAAGCTGAAAAAGCCTAACGAGACTACTTCAGTCAAATGATAACGGATGCAAAGTCCACAGCGCCAATGTGGAGGGCAATAAACACTATTGTACTATTGTACGCAACAAGCGTACAGATTCACAAAATTCAAGCACAAACATCACCCCAGACAAATTTAATACCCACTTTCTGTCATTATCAGATATCCTTACTCAAGCTTCACAGACTATAAGAGCACCGAATGAATATAATGCCCGACTTCCCTAATATCATTTTGCAAACAAAAACTTGGATCCAGTAACTCAATCAA
Source organism: Conus canariensis (assembly GCA_033310375.1). Classification (NCBI taxonomy): domain Eukaryota; kingdom Metazoa; phylum Mollusca; class Gastropoda; order Neogastropoda; family Conidae; genus Conus; species Conus canariensis. The sequence continues at coordinate 2,277,572 of CM065720.1, forward strand.
AATTCCCCTTCTTGCTGTACATGAAGTAGGAATGCACATAGCGCAATTAAAGAATAAAAAATCCATGGGTCCTGATAACATACCCGCATTTCTTCTCAAACTCGCTCTACCTTACATTGTTGAGTCTCTTACATACATATATAATTTATCCATTGAAAGTAATGTTTTCCCTCAGGCGTTCAAAAACGCCAAAGTGATCCTCCTTCCAAAATCAAATGATTTGTCGGATCCAAATAATTTCAGACCTATATTATTACTATCTATTCTATCCAATCCCCTTGAAAGACACACACACACACACACACACACACACACATATCTCAGTTCATGGAGAAAAACAAACTATTTCACCCACTCCAGTCTGGATTCCGATCTAATCACTCCTGCCACACAGCATTATCACGAATGTGTGACTCATTGCTTTCAAATATGAACCAATCACAAATGACAGGGGTTGTCTTTCTTGACTTCAAAAAGGCGTTTGATCTTGTTGATCATTCCATTCTTCTTAAGAAACTATCTGTCTACTTGAACCATACCCCGACAATCTCATTATTCCAATCATACTTGAACGATAGAACTCAGTATGTGGTGCTTAATGGCAAAACCTCCGCTTCAGACTTTGTCAGACATGGAGTCCCACAGGGCTCAGTACTAGGCCCCCTACTATTCTGCATCTTCATCAATGATTTACCATTGTTCGTATCAGATGAAAAGGTAACGACAGATTTATTTGCTGATGACTCGTCACTCCAAACGAATGGTAGTGATCTACAGACAATAGAAACTTCTCTCCAGGAAAGTCTAAACGATGTGTCAGACTGGTGTCATTTAAACTCTATGGTCATACACCCAGCCAAAACCAAATCTATGATTATAGCTACCTGCCAAAAACACCAGTTGACTCCTCTTTGCCTAAAACTTCAGTTGAATGGCACTTCTATTGAGCAGGTAGATGAGCATCGTGTTTTAGGTTTAACGATAGATAAACAATTGAAATGGCAATCTCATCTCAATAACGTATGCAAGGTAGTCTCAAAACACCTTTTCCTGTTATCTGAATTAAAGCGCTACGTCAACAATAATGTGCTTAAACTTTTCTTCAATGCACACATAATGTCACGTATCAATTACGCTTCAACAGTGTGGGGCGGAAGTAGTAAAGTCCCAAAAAAGGCTGAATTCTCTCCATAGACGCGCAGCAAAGCTACTCCATCCAGCTGTATCTCCAACAACAGACAAAAAACTAAAAGCGCTGAACATACTTCCTCTGAATAGGCAATTGGAATTCAACAAGGCATCATTTATGTTTACAATCTTGACAGATACTATGTCATGCTATATCAATGCCCTGTTTACACGATCGAACAGCTTTTCTGGCTCGGCGAAATTCCTTCTCTACCCACGCATTGATCTATACAAAACAAGCCTAGCTTACTCTGGACCATATGTCTGGAACTCTCTTCCACCGAATCTACAAAACATGAATACTTTAAAACTTTTCAAGGAATATTTGCATAAACATTTTATGTCTCAGTAGTTTAATTATTCGATTACAATGATTAGCGCCCATTCGCAAAGTCTTCTGTGAACCATACTTTGAATAAATCGTCTATACTTAAAACCTACTCCGTTAAAATGGCTCATCCCCACTCCCACTCTGTCTACCACCCTTTTCTCCTCCCCCTACCTACCATTCTCTCTTCCCCACCCTCCTCTGACCTCTCTCTCTGTAGTTTTGTTTGTTTGTTTGTAAGTTTCCTTCTGTTTTACCATCCCCCATCTCATTATTACTTTTATGAATAGTTTGCTTATCATTGTAGAATTAGATTACCTTGTTGCTATGTTGAATTGTCAGTATGAATAATATGTGTTGAAATAATGTATGCATGACAAGGACAGATTGTAAGACTAGGCTTTGGCCTAAAATCTTCATCCTTGTGTGTTTAAAGATCAATCTCTCTCTCTCTCTCTCTCTCTCTCTCTCTCTCTCTCTCTCTCTCTCTCTCTCTCTCTCTCAGCGTTAACATTAGGTGGGAAATGCTTAAAACAATGCACTCTGTCTGTCTGTCTGTCTGTCTGTCTGTGTGTCAGTGTCTGTGTGTGTGTGTGTGTGTGTGTGTGTGTGTGTGTGTGTGTGTGTGTGTGTCTGTCTGTCTGTCTGTCTGTCTGTCTCTCTCTCTCTCTCTCTCTCTCTCTCTCTCTCTCTCTGGGGGACACGTGCAAACTGGCGGCATGTCAACAGGTTCTGTAATAGGCGCCGCTTCATTGTCGATATTTCACCGGTTTATAAGTGTCTTCTTCAGTGTATTTGTTGTGAAGCAGTCTACTATTTACAAGAGTAAGGAAATTTGAAGAACAATGTGCTATTTAATGTTGTGGAGACAACGAATTGGACATTTTCACTCGACTGTGACATGGAATCTGGCAAATTTTACGCGGAACAGAAAGCCGTCTAGTGATGTGTGCAGCGAACCGTGTTTGTCGACAGGTGACATTTTACTGGCATTTTGGTATGCTGGTGCTATTCTGGCTCTTTTGGTTAGTGTGGAAAGAAATATGAGGTCTCTGTGCGTCCAGAATGAGATGTGGTGTACTGACGATAAAGTTTCAAGTGGAACTATGCTGTGGTGGTGGTGGTGGGGGGTGGGGGTGGGGGGGTGGGAAGAGTGTCCGAAATGTGTGATAGTGACAGGTTGAGTCCGTGCATTTTGCACGTGACAGCGTGTGTAGCTGTGTCATGTGTGATCCACACTGTGTATTCCTTATGGCGTTTACATCTCAGCGGGGATGTAGAAGAGAATCCTGGACCTATTCACACCGACCAATCGACGCAAGAGGAAAAATTGACGGTAGTTGTGGCAGATCCAACTTGTACTGACGACATTGTTCAGAAAATTCTGGAGTCATTACAACAACAATTACATCAACAGACAAGTGTGATCAGAGGTGATCTTCGAGACATCAAATGTGAACTTGGTCAAGTGAAGGACAAATGTAACGAAATAAATCAGAGATGTGACAGAGTAGAAAAAGAACAGAGGGAAATCGTAGAAACTGTGACTCTTTTGTCATCTGACATGTGTAGTCTACAGGAAGAGATGACGGACAGAAAAGAAGAGACAAGTAAACTGACAGCAACAGTGAGTGAACTTCAGGATCAAATCAATTTAATGAAATCAGAAATAGACATCCTGGAACAACATTCAAGAAGAGACAATCTTCGATTATTTGGTATCCCTAAATCAAGTGATCGTGAAGATTACGATACGTGTGTCATGGCAGTGGTTGAGGCACTCAACAGTGTTGATGGTCAGAAAATCTGGTCCCCGGACGACGTCGTGAGAGCCCATCGGGTGGGGTGGGCAAGAGAAGGTCAACCCTTATTTAATGATGCTATTAGTAGAAATGAAGTGATTGATAGCATAAAGCATCTAAAGTCAGGGAAAAGTGCGGGCCCAGATAGAATTTTAAGTGAAATGCTGAAACATGCAAATTACGTTGTCATTGATTTCCTTGTAATGTTATTTAATAGACTGTTTGATGATGGGAACTTCCCTGCTGCCTGGGCCAAATCTATTACTGTTCCTATTCATAAAAAGGGAGATCCAAATTACCCAGATAACTACCGTGGAGTTGCTCTGACAAGTGTCGTAAGTAAAATCTACACCCATATATTAAACAGAAGACTCACAAAGTGGGCAGAAAGGGAGGAAAAAAATATCGAAGAACAAGCAGGATTCCGATCACACTATAGTACTATAGACCACATTTTTACACTTTTCAATAGTTCAAACACACTTAATGAAAAACAAAAAAATGTACATTGCTTTCATCGACTTTAGAAAGGCCTTCGACTCCGTTAATCGTAACATGTTATGGGCTTCGTTACGTAAAAGTGGAGTGGATGGCAAGTTGTACATGGCACTTCGTGGTGTTTACGATTGTGTTTCAGCATGTGTGCGTGATAAGTGTACCTATTCGGATGCTTTTGAATGTCCACAAGGAGTGAAGCAAGGATGCTTATTAAGTCCTCTGATGTTTTCATTCTTTATTAATGAATTAGCAGTTGAAATAACAAAGAAAGGAAAGCAATGCATTCAAATAATCCCAGGAGCGGTTGAAATTTTTTTTACTGTTATTCGCAGATGATGTGATAATAGTATCTAATACTGTGGTGGGTCTTCAAAATCAGCTGAATAGATTAAAAGAAGAGGCAGATCGTCTGTCTCTAACTGTTAATCTTGAGAAAACAAATATAATGGTATTCAGAAATGGTGGTCACCTTGCCCGTCATGAAAAATGGTTTTATGGCACAATAGAGGTAAAAATAACTAACTCATATAAATATTTAGGTATGCTGTTTACAACCAGGTTGAGTGTGAAACGCGCAGTAGATGAGAATTGTAGAAAAGGAAAAAAAGGAGTCAAATTCTAAAAGCTTTAAGGAAACTAAATTCGATTGATTCTTGTATTTTTTGAAAGCTTTTTGATGCAAAAATCGAACCACTTCTTACGTATGGCGCTGAAATATGGGGTTATCGTGACAACAGAGATCTAGAGAAAGTACACACGTTTGCTATCAAACGCTTTTTAAGTGTTCCACTGCATACGTCAAATACAGTAATGTATGGTGAAACTGGCAGATACCCTTTATATATCAGGACGTATGTTAAATGTATAAAATATTGTCTTAAGTTATTGAGGTTACCTGACTCAAGACTCTGTAAACAGGCATATCAAATGCAAATGAACTTGATCGGGGGAAAGAAAATTGGGTATTTTTTATAAAGAAGATTCTAACTACGAATGGACTTGGAATCGTGTGGATGTGCCAGGGGGTTGGATATGAAAACGGATTTATTTTGGAATTTAAAGATAGGATGATTGCTTCTTACAAACAGAACTGGCATTCCAAAATGGAAAACACAGAACGGTACAGTTGGTTTTTTAGTTTTAAAAGTATATTTGAAACAGAAAAATATGTATCGTTGATTACGTGCAGGTGGCATAGAATTTGCCTTGCCAGGCTTAGATCCAGAACTCTTGGTTTGAACGCCCATAAAAAATGGTTTCTTACTGAGCCCTCTACACTGTCGCCTTGTCCTTTGTGCGGTTCCTTTAGGGAAAATGAGAAGCATTTCCTATTCCATTGTAAAGAATACAACAGTATCCGCGAAAAATGCATAATTTTTTAAAACCAATCTGCTAAAAATGAGGACACAGTTGGTGTGCTAAAACTGAACTATGACGATGATTCTGTGAAATCTCTTGCAAAGTATATTGCAGAAGCTTTGAACATCAGAAACAAAAAAAAACTAACTCGAACTGATGTAATTAGTAAAGAATACGAATTCTGAAGAAGATTTATGTTGTATTCGTGCTACTTTTTTTTTTTAGAATAGCGTTATTTTGGATGGTCTCGACGTAGGCCTGTTTTGCTTGAAGCCAAGCATTCAATTTCTTGCATATCTGTTTGGACTTGTTACCTTGCCTTATTTTGTTTTGTTCTTTTGTTTGCACCCCCATGTCACAAAGGCTATATAGCCAATGACATTAAAATTGTTCAGTGTTCTCTCTCTCTCTCTCTCTCTCTCTCTCTCTCTCTCTCTCTCTCTCTCTCTCTACGTTAACAATAGACGGAAAAATGTTTAAAACAAGGCTCTCTCTCTCTCTCTCTCTCTCTC
>CM065720.1:2285758-2295758 GCA_033310375.1 Conus canariensis
TCCTGTTTTATGTAGTCTGAGACGAGATACACAACATGTAGACAACCGCAAGTAGAAATGTAGTTCCTGTTTTATGTAGTCTGAGACGAGATATACAACATGCAGACAACCTCAGCTGACTGTCTTGTCTCATGTAGGTGTGTGACCATCCGGTTGCTCTCTTTGTGGCTCACTGTCTTGATCGGTGAAGGGCTGTGGCGTGTTCCCTGTCAGGTATAATAGTCATTCTGTGTTTAGCACTCACCTGTTGGCAATAACCGAAATGATGCGGAAGAAGAATGCAGCTCACAACGCCACAACACGGATCCAGTGACCCGACTAATACGGAGTTTGTGACGTCATTCTCTCATTCCAATAACTTACCACGCTGTGGAACTGTTTTGAACTCGTGGACTGTTCATAGTAATGAAATCTTCCGTAAATGTTTCAAGCCGGTGAAAAGTTGCATTAATCAGTTCTGCGTGTGTCAACAAAAGGTGAGTTGTATCTTTATACTACGTAAGTCACAAAGGAATTGTTCAATGTGCTTTGGTTATCGTCTCAGTACTGGCATCTAACTGCGGATTAGGGTACAAAAATCAGTTGTGCCATCATCTGAATTATAGGCAACGTTATAAGAATATCTGGTCGGAAGAAAAAGAAAACAGACAACACCTCGGTACTTTTCTGCAAGACCAATTATGTGGGTTTATTTTCATTCTCTGTGTGAGCATCGTAAGTATTGTTTACTTTACAACTTGACCGTCTTAAAAAAAAAACAAAAAAACACCGGTATAAATTATATAAAAAGTATAACGTAATCTTTGTTTTCCAAAAAGAAAAAAGACAGGATATATCACATGAAACTATAATGTAATCTGTGTTTTCAACAAAGAAGACAGTACATTATTATGTGTGTAATCTGTGTTTTCAACAAAGAAGACAGTACATTATTATGTGTGTAATCTGTGTTTTCAGCAAAGAAGACAGTACATTATTATGTGTGAAAGTCTGCTTGGTCAAGTATACATTAAAGTGCACACATGTGAACGAATCAGCTGGTCTAGTTTTGACTGTGGCATATTTGTGGGCAGGATTGTTCCACTCTTGAATGATGAGTCTATCGGCTATTATTGTTTTTGAATAATCGTGCTGTCTTCGCTCAAAATTTGATCACTGAATTATCTGCCTAAAAGCTTTCTCCTTAAAAATGATAACTTTTCACCAGCAACCCTTGTTTCACAAACAAACAAACAGGACACAAAATGACAGATCAAGTCGCTGACGTTTTCGTTGTCAGCGCGAACGGCTTTCCCTTCGTGGCCTCGTTCCGACACCGCGTTGATGATACATTGACAAAATCGCCACGAAAGGGAACAAGGATTTCTCCGATGAATTCTTCAATAAAGCGGCGACGGTTTATTCAGTGAAGGTCTCGGTAAAGACTCGACAGCATGCTCACAGACTGCCACAGAGTTAACCTTCAGCAAACGACACACTGAGACCTATCTCAGGGACGACTTTCCCCTTTCACACACTGTCGCTGGACGTTTGAATGGAGCTTGTCAATGCCCCAGAGCTGGAATGAATTCTTGCCTTCAGATTGCGGGGAGCGAGACGACAGCGCCGACTAAGTGGGCCATCATAGCTGCGTTGAAGATTGTCACATTCCTCTTCTTCTTCTTTGATAGGATGGTTTTGCTGTGATTTGTTTGGGGTGGAGTGATACTGGATGTGCAAAAAGAAGCGTGGTCTGACGATGTGTTGGAGTGAGGGGAAATTTTTCGAGAGGTGGGTATGATTAATTGTTGTTTGTTCTCTCTCTCTCTCTCTCTCTCTCTCTCTCTCTCTCTCTCTCTCTCTCTCTCTCTCTCTCTCTCTCTCGGTGCATGTATGAGTGGGTATAATTAATTGTTTAATCTCTCTCTCTCTCTCTCTCTCTCTCTCTCTCTCTCTCTCTCTCTCTCTCTCTCTCTCTCGGTGCATGTATGAGTGTAATTATTGACGGATCTATAGATAGACGGGCAGACGGAAGACAAACACGCGGGCAAACAGATAGAAAGAAAGATAGATAGAAAGGCAGAGAGAGAGAGAAGAGAGAGAGAGAGAGAGAGAGAGAGAGAGAGAGAGAGAGAGAGATGTGTGTGTGTGTGTGTGTGTGTGTGTGTGTGTGTGTGTGTGTGTGTGTGTGTGTGTGTTAGTTCTTCAATTTAACGTCTGTTCACTTTAAGTGATATTAGACAAATGTGTGTGTGTGTGTGTGTGTGTGTGTGTGTGTGTGTGTGTGTGTGTGTGTGTGTGTTCGCAAACACGTTCGTGGGTTCCGAGACTTAGCTGGGTGTCGGCAAGGGATGGGGGACGGGAGGGCATGTGTACACATAGATATGTGGGAGTGCGTTCCTGAACCTGCGTGAGCGTGCAAGTGAGAGCGTGTGTGAGCGAACGAACGTGCGAGCCTGTTCATTAGCTTGTGTGTGTGTGTGTGTGTGTGTGTGTGTGTGTGTGTGTGTGTGTGTGTGTGTATGTGTGTGTGTGTGTGTATGCATGCATGTGTGTGTGTGCGGTGTATGTGTGTGTGTGTGTGTGTGTGTGTGTGTGTGTGTGTGGGGTGTGTGTGTGTGTGTGTGTGTGTGTGTGTGTGTGTGAACTATCAGAATGAAAGGATGTGTGTACATGTGTGAAATGACAAGATCATAGCTCATCATCAGCTCGTGAACATGTGAACACGCTGTGCTCTGTTGTGCCATAACATACAGTTCAACCGTCGCTGTCCATGGCCATTGCTGTTGCTGTAATGGGCTCATAGAAGGGGGGGGGGGGGGGGAGGGAGGTTGACAGGGTGAACTGACGTTACAACCAGCATTCGACTGTCGTTGTCGGTTGTCACCTGATTGTCGTTACTGGAAAAGGCTGTCAAGCAATCTGACTGTATATCGTACAGACAGACAGACAGACAGACAGACAAACAGACAGGCGGAGAGACCTCAAATGATGCTTTGTATTTCTGTCGAAGAGTTGGTGTCCACTACGCGCGCGCGCCGCGCGTGTGTGTGTGTGTGTGTGTGTGTGTGTAAGTGTGTGTGTGTGTGTGTGTGTGTGTGTGAGGAAGAGAGAGAGAGAGAGAGAGAGAGGGGTGTGTGTGAAAGGAGAGAGATTGTGTGTGTGTGTGTGTGTGTGTGTGTGTGTGTGGTGTGTGTGTGTGTGTGTGTGTGTGTATGCGTGTGTGTGTGTGTGTGTGTGTGTGTGTGTGTGTGTGTGTGTGTGTGTGTGTGTGTGTGTTTTGTGAGATGGGTTGGAAGTTTATGTGCTTATTTGGATGTATACGTTTGTTTGGGTATGTATATGTGTGTTTGTGTGTGTGTGTGTGTGTGTGTGTGTGTGTGTGTGTGTGTGTGTGTGTATGCGCGTGCGTGGGCTAGTGCCTGCGTGCGTCCGAGCGTGCGTGCATGCGTGCGTGTGTATGTGTGTGTGCGTGTGTGCGCCCCGCGCGCGTGTGTGTGTGTGTGTGTGTGTGTGTGTTCGTTCGTTCTTTAATTTAACGTCTATCCACCTAACAGTGATCTTAGACAGTATGTAAGTGTTATGTGTGTGTGCATGTGGTGTTTCGACGTGTATTCATGCGAACGGTTGGTGCTGATTTTGGGCGTACGTAGGTACTAGGTATGTATAATGCAATTAGGCCTAGATAAAATAAATAACAATTTAAAAAAAAAAACACCACATAAATGAATCCAAAACTTTAAAAGAAACACTAAATAAACAACTAACACCAAGATGGGGAAAATAACATAGACGTTAAAGTAAATGTCCAATTGGGCTCTTAATCAGTCCTTGAACAACTTCAAAAATGTTTGATTCGTTAGAGATGACGTCTTCAAAGGCTGACATCGACGGTTCAGTGTTCAACAACCAAGCAGGTAAGTAGGGCTTCATTCTATCGCACAAAAAAAGTAGATGGAACGGAGTGATTTGCTGGCCACAAATACAAGTCACATCTTTACAGAATTTGGTTTTAAAGGCATCAAGCCTCAATCTAAAAATCAAACTGTTTAAAATCCACTCTTGGTAGAGATTGTTGATACCTGCTTTATTGTCTGATATCTTGTTAAATAATATCCCCTTTTTGTTTTTGGTGCCTTTTCGCTTATTTGGAATAGAGTTCCAGGATACGTCTTTTAAAAGACTATAACTCTCATGTAAGGATAAAGGAATGCATATCTTTGTTAAATCAGTTTCAGTGATAGCAGCCTTTTTGGCTAATTGGTCTACCCTTTCATTCGCAGATAATCCACAGTGTGATGGAACCCAGCAAAAATCGACATAGGAACCACGTAAATGCAAAAAAAAATGAATTAAGTGGTAGACTTCTGATATGAGTTCTGCTCTCACACTTGTATTCGAAAATTTTAGAGCTTGTAGGACTGATTTTGAATCAACACAAAGTAGTATTTGAAATCCAGGGAATCGAAAATCAAGAAGAAAGTTTAATGCCATAATAATGGCAACAAGTTCCGCAGTAAATATAGAAATATTCTTACCAAGGTTGTAACCTTTCTCTATTTTTAAGGATGGAATTATGAATGCTGAACCAGACAAATGACTGTCTAGTACAGAACCATCTGTATAGATTTTAAGGTGATTTATATAAGTTTCATTTATATATGACTTAACATACGTTGGCAGCAAGGGTCCATCACTTTTTCTTAAACTTGTATAGTCTATGTCATAATTTGCTCTATTAAGTTCCCATTCCGGGATAGTGCTAAAAGACATCCGAGGAGCTACGTTTTGAGGTGCAGTGCCTGCTTTTGTAAATAAGCCAGATGTGTATGAGGCTATCGATTTTAGAGAATAAATTTTTTTTGTGCCCGTTTAGGAAAATTTATTTCTGATTTTAATTCAGTTTCACTGGTATTAAGATGTTGTAGTGTATGACTTCTTAAAATATATTTTGCACATGCAAGTTTCATATTTTCTTCACAAGGCAATATTCCGATCTCCATATAAGTTCTTAAAGTTGATGTATGAACCGGGACACCAAGAGCTATCTTGTAAGCTTTACTATCGATACTCTGCAACTTTTTAATTAAATATTTTGGGGCTGAAAAAAAATGTCTCCTGGGCATAGGATAATTTTGATCGTACAAGCGCAGTAGCTAAATGTGTTAATACTTTATTGTCTTTACCCCATGATTGTTGACTCACCATTTTCAATAAATTTAAAGATTTCTTAGCTTTTGTTAGAATAGTTTGTATGTGATAATTCCAGCTCAATTTAGAAGTTAAATTTACTCCTAAAAATTTTACAACATTTTTTATATTCAGGGCAAAATCCATCTATTTGAAATGAAGGCAGAGGATTAGGATCATAACCAGTATTGAACAGAACCATATGCGATTTTTCAGCTGAAAGGGCCAATCCATTTTCAGTCATGTACTTACTAATTTTATCTAGTTCATTTTGATATATCTTTTTAGTATAGTTGATTGATCTAACTGGTGTGTGACGTTTTAAAGTAACTTTCATCCATATACAGATATCATTCGCATATTGTACTAGTTCAACATTTTTTTTGATGATTTAGGAAGATCATGGATCAAAATATTAAACAGGATAGGAGCTATCACAGCTCCTTGCGGGATTTCCATCTGGATATGTCTTTCATTAGAATATACATTTTCTACCTTCGTCTGTATTGTCCCACCACTTAAAAAGGTTTTTAAGTAATTGTACATACACCCCGAGAGACCTATTAACTTCAATTTGTTCAGAAGTTTTGAATGCCAGACTTGGTCATATGCCTTTCTGATGTCAAAAAACGTGGCAAGTACATTTTTCCTACGTGCGAACTGATGTTTAACCTGTGTTGTAATTTTTACAAGATGGTCAACTGTAGATCTACCCTTTCTAAAGCCAGCCTGTTGTATTGGTGATTATACTATTTTTTCACAATAATGTTCAAGTCTTTTTAGAATAATTCTTTCCATAAGTTTTCCCACATGTGAAGTGAGAGCAATTGGCCTGTAGTTGTTTTTGTCTGATTTTGACTTGCCCTCTTTAGGGATAGGGGTTACAATTGATTTTTTCCACAAAGATGGTTGAAGCCCTTCAGACCAACATTTCTGAAAAAATAAGTTCAGAAACATTGAGAAATTAACTGGCAAATGCTTTATCATTTCATTGGAAATCGCATCTGGTCCCACTGATTTTCTTTTCGAACCAATAGAGAAAATGGCATCCTTTACCTCTTGAAATGTAAGGGGAGCGTTTGTATAGTGACTGTTAATGGGACTTTTTTCATGCGTTTCCTTGTCCTCCATTTTCTCTCTGTATATCTTTTGCTTTTCTGTCAGGCCCTCCCTGTTGCTAATTTTTGCAAAAATATTTGCAAATGCTTCAGCCTTTTCAAATTTTGAAGGGAACTCATTATTTTCTAATGTTATGGGATATTCAGGAAGACTGATTCCATTTTTTATAGCTTTTAATTTTTTCCATGTTTTCTGAAGATCTTTGCGGTCATGTACTTCATTTTCACAGAAATTTGACCAATATTGCTCCTTGACTTTTTCGATTACTCTGTTACTATGATTTTTTGCTCTGTTCTTTTCAGCAATTTTGTCAGGATCTTTCTTATCTTTTAAATATATTTTATAGGCCTGCATCTTTTTTTCTCTTGCTCCTTCACAAGTAGCATTCCACCATACATTGCCTGCATATTTGTTTGATGCGTCAGAATTGCACCTTGGTATTGAGAGATCAGCTGCATGTAAAACAATGTCAACAAAATTCGCGTAGTTTGTGTCAATGTTATCAGACATTATCTCTTCACAATTGTAAGTAGAGAGTATGTTTTCAAATTTATCCCAAACAGCTTTATTATAATTATATTTTGGGATCTTATCTTTATCGCAGTTTTGAACGAATTGTTTACCCTTAATGGTAATAATTATTGGCAAATGATCACTACCAAGAGGATCTTTGAAGGTAGACCACTCACAGCTTGGAGCTATGGCAGGAGATATAAGTGTTAAATCAATTGCTGTTGCTCGATGGTGTGAAATATCAGGTATTCTTGTTACACTGCCATCATTTAACAGACTCAATGAAGAGTCTACTATATTTCCAACAAAACGATTGTGTGTTACTATTTCGCATTCATTATCCCAAAACGGGGCATGTGAGTTAAAATCACCTGCTATTAACCATTTTTCATGCTGGTCCGGTATAGCGCGAAGCCATTCTGTGTTTTCATTGCCAGGACCTTTTGGCAAATAAATGGAAACAACGTTTAATGTAAGTAATTCGTTGAGTTTCAGTTTTGCTGCACATGCATTAATGGTTTTAACATTCTTTGAAATGGGTGGCTCTATTTCAAAATATTTCAACCTTTTCTTGAATATATAGTGCAGTACTAACCCTCTTTGTTTCGTTGTTAGTTTGAAATATTGGAGGGTAATAAAAGTTTTGTAATTTTGGAATTTTCTGTTCAGTTGCATTTAAAGACTGTAATATTAACACTTGATACGAATGATCTGAGAGATGTTGAATCAGTTTGTGAATATTTGTTGATATTGATCTGCAGTTCCATTGCAATATTTTCAAATTCGAATGTTTCGTCATGCTCTCTGAAGAATGAAAAATGTATTGTCCTAAATAGAAAAAAACACACACAATAAACAGCAACTTTTTATAATATCAAAAATAGCAAATAACAAAGATAATAAACTGTGTCAATTAGCCAACCAATATAATTGTATTCGCAGTAATAAAGAATTAATTTATGGGATTGATGTTCTTATGATAATGAGGTTAATTACAAAATGATGAGCTCACAAGATGGACCTTGTTCAAAACAAAACTAACAGTCAAAAAGGTGCTGGTATTTTGCAAAAATTATTCCACCCTCTCAGAAAGAAATCCCCAGAAAATGGATCAACAATCACTCAGCACAGCAAATCTGTTCATCCATGAATTGGGAGCGAACAACAGGTCGTCGTAGTACATGGGGAAGGGTCTGGGTGGGTGGTGCTGGAACCTGGTTGCTTTCTTGGGCTTCCTCCAGAACAGGTCTCTCACGTGGCGCCCGATGTTAGCTGCCATCTTACTGGTTCCGAGGAAGGTGGGATGAAGACCATCCTGAAGATGTCGCGGGCTGGTTGGCAGATTAGAATGCCCCACGAAACTGATGTTGTTGAAATCAGCTAGCTGTTGCATGACGAGAGCATTGAAAAGTTCTGCTTTGATGTTCAGATCTTTGTTTCTGGTAGGGCACACTTTGCTGACCACTACTTTGAGATCAGGATGACTCTTAACAATTGCTTTAATGTTCACAACAAAGTCTCTACAGCAGTCTTTAGGGGACTTCTTTTCAGGTCATTTATTGCTGTGTGGATGACTAGAGCGTCATATTTCATGGGTTTTGTAGAATCACTTTCAGCCTTGAACATTCTTGGAAGCTCCTCTGTTACATACGCCTTTTTGGATGTTGCTCTGAAGCAGTATGAATTTTCCAACCTCTACCTGCCGCCGTGGCGAAGTGGTTAGCGTCGCGGACTCCCGGCTGGGAGGTCGTGGGTTCGAATCCCATCAGAGTCATGTGGGTTTTTCTGCCCCGACTGGCTCCTCCCAGAGTTGAGTTTGCTACGGACTCAGTTGGGAAGACTGGGACCACACAGTCGAGTTTCATCCACTCAATGGATGCGTTTCTGAGAGTGTTGCTAAAATTTCTTGACCAACACTGCAGGTGCCTGTATCTCTCAGGCCTGGTTGATGCCGGGATATATTATGAAAGGAAGCGTAGAGTACAGCCCTGTCATGTAGTCTCAGACCGAAATGGAAATCCGTAGCATCATCTTAATCATCCTCATTCTCATCGATCAGCATAAAAGAAATGTCTCAAATTCTGTGGCCCTTCATGCCCTGCTCTCATGGTGACCTCAATTTCGATGTCCTCTCCACGTCTGTGGCCTTGGTTGGTTCCATCGGGGTCACCGGTATTGGCGGGTCCATGGGGGCTGTCGTTGGACGGACGTGGTGGCGCCCTCTGGAGGGAGAGCTCACTCACGCCGGCTCCGCGACTAAGCAATTATTGTCATCAGTAGGGGGCTTAGTAGGTGGTGTCCTGCGTATGTTAGATCAGAACAGGCGTCACTGAACACCACCGAAGTGACTCGGCAGCAGTGCAGTGTCTCCTCCGGTGGGTTGCCTCTTGACGACTTGACATTGACTGCTCCCTGTGGATTGCCGGTGCCGGGGCTGCGAAGGGGCCGACCGAGCTGTGGCTGTGGAGGGGTGTCGGAATGAGGGCGTGTGTGCACTGCCTCTGCGCTGGCGCAGAGGTTGGGACAGCAAAAAAAAAAAAGAAAAAAAAGAAAAAAAAAAAGAAAAAAAAATTCCCAACCTCTTGCTATCGATTTTGTTGGCTATGGAATCGTGTAGAAACAACACCCGTGGCAGATCTGATTTTACGCTCTTCTTGGAAGGTTTGTGTGTGTGTGTGTGTGTGTGTGTGTGTGTGTGTGTGTGTGTGTGTGTGTGAGTGCATGCATTTGTGTGTATGTGTGTAGTATATGCATTTCTGTGTGTTCGCATCTCTATCCGGATCCTCTCCTCCCTCCCCTCCCTCCCTCCCTCCGTCCCTCCCCCCCCCCTCTCTCTCTCTCTCTCTCTCAAATGAACCACAAGAAAGTATACTATAGCAACTCATGGAGTGCAGTACAAACTATTTCATGCCAGTTCCTGCAATGAATCACAAGACAGAACATCGTGGCAAACTCCAGATTTGAATCACAGAAAAAGATTTCATGGTAGGTTTTCGAAGTGAATGAAGAAAACGCAAAACATGGCAAATCCTATTGAGTCAATCAGAAGATAATCTAACGTGGCAAATTCCATCGACGAATTTCAATTTGTATAACGTGAGAAATTCCTGAAGTGAATCACAAGGAAGGATAACGTGGCAATTTGCTGGAGTGCATTACAAGAAATTTAATGTGGCAGGTCTCTGACGTAATTCACAAG
>CM065720.1:2300758-2303258 GCA_033310375.1 Conus canariensis
CTTCGTCCCTTCTCCTCCGCTCCACTGTCCGCTCTGCCCTCCCGTGCCCCATTTCCCCACACTCCCCTCCTCTGTCCCCTTCCCTCCTGCTCCGCTGTCCCACTCTGCCCTCCCCGTGCCCCCTTTCCCCACACTCCCCTCCTTCTGTCCCTTCTCCTCCTGCTCCGCATGTCCGCTCTGCCCTCACCGTGCCCCCTTTCCCCACACCTCCCTCCTTCTGTCCCCTTCTCCTCCTGCTCCGCTGTCCGCTCTGCCCTCCCGTGCCCCCTTTCCCCACACTCCCCTCCTTCTGTCCCCTTCTCCTCCTGCTCCGCTGTCCACTCTGCCCTCCCGTGCCCCCTTTCCCCACACTCCCCTCCTTCTGTCCCCTTCTCCTCCTGCTCCGCTGTCCGCTCTGCCCTCCCGTGCCCCCTTTCCCCACACTCCCCTCCTTCTGTCCCCTTCTCCTCCTGCTCCGCTGTCCGCTCTGCCCTCCCGTGCCCCCTTTCCCCACACTCCCCTCCTTCTGTACCCTTCTCCTCCTGCTCCGCTGTCCACTCTGCCCTCCCGTGCCCCTTTCCCTGCAGCCTGCATTCAGTGGGCAGTCCCCGGCACTGTCCGACACTACTGTCACCTACACCAGACGTTCAGCCGGCAGTCACCGGCACTGCCCGCCACTACTGTCACCTACACCAGACGTTCAGTCGGCAGTCACCGGCACTGCCCGCCACTACTGTCACCTACACCAGACGTTCAGCCGGCAGTCACCGGCACTGCCCGCCACTACTGTCACCTACACCAGACGTTCAGCCGGCAGTCACCGGCACTGCATGCCACTACTGTCACCTACACCAGACGTTCAGCCGGCAGTCACCGGCACTGCCTGCCACTACTGTCACCTACACCAGTCCCCGGCACTGCCTGCCACTACTGTCACCTACACCAGATGTTCAGCCGGCAGTCACCAGCACTGCCTGCCACTACTGTCACCTACACCAGACGTTCAGTCGGCAGTCACCGGCACTGCCTGCCACTACTGTCACCTACACCAGACGTTCAGTCGGCAGTCACCGGCACTGCCTGCCACTACTGTCACCTACACCAGTCCCCGGCACTGCCTGCCACTACTGTCACCTACACCAGACGTTCAGCCGGCAGTCACTGGCACTGCCTGCCACTACTGTCACCTACACCAGTCCCCGGCACTGCCTGCCACTACTGTCACCTACACCAGTCCCCGGAACTGCCTGCCACTACTGTCACCTACACCAGACGTTCAGCCGGCAGTCCCCGGCACTGCCTGTCACTACTGTCACCTACACCAGACGTTCAGCCGGCAGTCACCGGCACTGCCTGCCACTACTGTCACCTACACCAGACGTTCAGTCGGCAGTCACCGACCCTGCCTGCCACTACTGTCACCTACACCAGACGTTCAGTCGGCAGTCACCGGCACTGCCTGCCACTACTGTCACCTACACCAGACGTTCAGTCGGCAGTCACCGGCACTGCCTGCCACTACTGTCACCTACACCAGACGTTCAGTCGCAGTCACCGGCACTGCCTGCCACTACTGTCACCTACACCAGACGTTCAGTCGGCAGTCACCGGCACTGCCTGCCACTACTGTCACCTACACCAGACGTTCAGTCGGCAGTCACCGGCACTGCCTGCCACTACTGTCACCTACGCCAGTCCCCGGCACTGCCTGCCACTACTGTCACCTACCCCAGGCGTTCAGCCAACCTGAAGTTGTACTGCTTAGCACTATTTTGACATTCAACGAACATTCCTGCTAACATTCGCTTGTATTGTCTGGTGCTGTTGCTACAAATGTTTTGACAAACCGGTAGTGCTGCTTATCATGTTCTTCAATGGAGACACATGCATGCAAAAAAAAGTCTATATTCGACTGACATAGACAATATTCCAGGATATTGACACCCACCCGCTGTGACGGTGGTCCCTGTGGTCTCCACGTTCCTGTGTCGTTGGTTCCTGTCATAGTCTGCTCCACAACCCACAACGGTGAAACCTGCAAGTAAAGACCCTCCCACCAAAGACCTCCTGCAGGCAAACGTTTGTTTCGTGTCGTCTTTTATCCGTAGTTTCCGGACAATCACTCGTCCAGAGCCCCGTAGTCCACCAGGACCCTTAGGGGATTCTGCAATGATGAACGCTGTACTAGTTGTCTTCAAACCTGAAAGAGTTTTTACCATGTTCCCGAGGTGACCGTTAAGAAGAAAGTCTTGTGCTGTTTTCATACAGGCCACTACTTAAACACCCATTCTTGTCTTTTAAAAGGGAAGAAGCTCCGTGGTGCATTCCATGTCATGTACCGCTCACAGTGAAACATATTCTTTTAGTGTTGGGACTTGCGTGATGCAAGATATAAACATTTTACAGCAGACTCCATGAAAAGTTTGTTCAGAGATGTCCTCCTTCCTACCTGATGTGATCTTTGAATTTCTGGAAAAAGAATAGCATTTTTCATCTGACCTAAAATTTTTACAGAAGACAG
>CM065720.1:2308258-2310758 GCA_033310375.1 Conus canariensis
CAGAGTCGAGTATTTATAGTATAGGCTGGCGCAGTTGGATTGATTTGAGAATTTTGATTGTGTTGAAAGTTGATGCTCCTTATTTTGTTCTCATATGGCCATGAGCTACAAGCCACGTGGTTCACATGGCCATCAAGGCACAAGCCAGGTGGTTCACATGGCCATCAAGGCACAAGCCAGGTGGTTCACATGGCCATCAAGGCACAAGCCACGTGGTTCACATGGCCATCAATGGCACAAGCCACGTGGTTCCAAGCAGACAGGTTAAAATCAAAGGAATGGGATTATTAGGGGGCTTCAAGCCAGGTGGTTCCAAGCAGACAGGTTAAAATCAAAGGATGGGATTATTAGGGGGCTTCAAGCCACGTGGTTCCAAGCAGACAGGTTAAAATCAAAGGAATGGGATTATTAGGGGGCTTCAAGCCACGTGGTTCCAAGCAGACAGGTTAAAATCAAAGGAATGGGATTATTAGGGGGCTTCAAGCTGGCGCAATGATTGGGACACGGGTGAGTGTAAAAGCCTGGGATGTGATGTCAATGAAGGAGAAGGTCATGGAGTTGAAGATTGTTTGTGATTTCATTAGCAGATTTCCCCCCAAATAAGAGAAACAATTGGTGGGGAGTTGTTCTTTTGATCAATAACCAGTTTAGCATTAAGTGCTGGCCCAAATTTATGGCAGGCCTCAAAACGCTCACATGCGTTAACTAGTGTTTTAGTGCAAAATGCTAATTGTCACGTGTGGCGTTTAGGTGAAACGTTACACTGAGATTTTTACAGTTCGGGGAGCGGGGACACTCTAGATTACGCATGAAATCCACCGATTGGACGAAACGTGATGTACCCTGGTGGATATCTATAACATTATGGTGTTTGATCATTTCATAGTGAACTTATTAAAAAAAACACAAAAAAACTACAACAACGTGTCAATGCCATAGATACCGTTCACGTTGATCCCGGGCGCTCGTCCTTGACCTCGACCAATGGACCAGAGAGTTATCGTCCTTTGTAATGTTGACCTTGAAGGTGACACAACTGGGGATCAGATGAATTTAAGAACAAAGACCACAGCACAACCAAGTACGTCTATCACGTGCCCACCCTGCTTACCTCACTCCCCCCTCCCCACCATCCCCCTCCCACACACACTCTCACCCGCTGTGTTTGCCCCTGTGTCCTTTTCCTTCGGTCTCAGTCCCACTGCCCTGCCCGCTTTGTGATGATAACCCAGACAGGTGATGAATGATTAAGGACAGCACGGGGCGGCTGTCTGTTAGGTATCAGTTGATCACGTGACTAGACAGTTGATACTGCCAGACAGCCATTGATGTCAATACCTAAAGGCCTGTTGACGTGCGGTAATAACGACTATGACATAGAACAAAGACGACGACAAAGCCTACGGTCATGATGATGCTGATAGTGATGTATTATTGTAGTGATGGTGAGTAGGTTATCGCCCCGTCAAGAATAACATTCACCATCATCATCAAAATTATCGTCATTGTCATCTTCATCGTTATCTTCTTCTTCTTCTTCTGCTTCTTCTGCTTCTGCAACTACAATATCATCTTTTTCTTCATAGTCATCATCATCACCATCGTCATCATCATCACCATCATCATCATCATCATCATCATCATCATCATCTTCTTCTCTTCTTCTCTTCTTCTTCTTATTATATCATTATTGTTGTTGTTGTTGTTTTTAAGCCTGCAGTTAACATACGAACTCTCTCTCGATGTTAAAACCTCCATTGTTAGATAGGACACTGAAATCTGAATGTTAGTGACTAGAAAATAAAAAGATTATCTCAGCAGAATCATCCTGATGTTTAATCCCCAAAACTACCCTAGCCTTTGCCACCAAGTACATCGGGCATACCCCCCTCCCCTTCCCCTCTTCTTTCGTCTGCCCCCTCCCCACTCCTCCCCGTCCGCTCTCTTCCTTTACCTTCCTTTTCGCTTTTTTTTTCTTTCTTTCTTTCTTTTTTCTCTGATCCCGTCTCCCCCCCCCTCCCCCACCCCCTCCACCCTCACCCCTATACTCGTTAATCCGGTTGAACCCCCTCAACCCACCCACCCACCTTTTCACCCACCCTTCCTCCCTCCCTCCCTCCCCCACTTTTCCCCACATCTCTACAACCCCCACCCTCCCTCCTCCCTCTCAACCCAACTCTCCCTCTTTAACCCCCCTCCCCCTCCCCCATTCTACCCCTCACTCCCTACCCCACTCTCCCTCCTTCCTCTCTAGCCCATTCTCCCTCCTCCCTCCCTACCCACTCTCCCACCTCCCTTCCTACCCCACTGTCCCTCCCTACCCCACTCTCCCTCCCTACCCCACTCTCCCCCACCCTTCCTACCCCACTCTCCCTCCCTACCCCACTTTCCCCCTCCCTCCCTACCCCACTCTCCCTCCCTACCCCACTCTCCCTCCTCCCTCACTACCCCACTCTCCCCCTCCCTCCCTACCCCACTCTCCCTCCCTACCCCACTCTCC
>CM065720.1:2315758-2325758 GCA_033310375.1 Conus canariensis
AGTGGACCTCACTACCCAGCACGATAGCTGAGAATGCTGGCTCAGTGCAATTCAGGTGGAAGCTGTTTACTCTGTCCTTTCACTACGCCGTTCTCCAAGTCAGGGTCAATAATGGGCCAGGGATTTGCCAGCTGGGGGTCAACCCACGGAGACTGCTACGGCGGCCGGACAGAAATTTACATTGCTCTCAAGAACGCGGCATATTTCATACGATGAACATGGAACAAATCTGATGTGGAACGCTAAATTTTCCTGCTGTCACACTCTTTGTACAGTGGGCTTATTTCAGTGAGCCATCTATTATCTGACTGTCCGACTGTTTCAGCATGTTTGTCAAGGGATATTTGATGTGACTAAACTATCATGAATCGACTTAATTTTCTTTTTTTTATTTTTTTTTGTTTGTTGTTGTCTTTTTCGATTTTTTCGTTTTTTTTTTGTTTTGTGTGTGTGTGTGTGTGTGTGTGTGTGTGTGTGTGTGTGTGTGTGTGTAATATGGCACACAGGATGTATGAGAGCAGAAAAAAAATGGAACAAGGATATTATTTCTGTTTTTGAGTGCAAATGAGTATGCAATTGTATAAAGTAATTTTCGATTAGCATATCATTGGCAATGCAGAGACGTTCAATAAACCCAGTCAGCTGAACTGAACTATCAATGCAGCACTGTATAGATACCCAACCAGTGCAGTTCTGAACAGCAATACTAGAGACTAAGCGCCAAGGCTGTCTCTTCTCCCTTGTTCTATTCAGTTTCTGTCTGAAGAAACGAAAACAACGCAGAGAAAACGGGTCTGGAACTTCACGCCAAGGTTAGAGCATGGCCTCTACGTATTCTGCGTACCATTGATGACGTCGACCTCGGGTGAGGCAGGAAGACAAAACTCCAGACACTAAGACTGCAGAGAGCACGAAGTGCATGCGGAAAGAAATTCAGCTCATTTCCAGACAATAGCAGCAATCGTTATCACACTCTACGTATTGACAGCTATACATATTGACAGCTATACGTATTGACAGCTATACGTATTGACAGCTATTCGTATCGACAGCTATACGTATTGACACAGGAAGAAATGAGGCTCTGCTAGTGTCTTTGGATCCCCTCTGAGTGGAAATAGCACCTCACCGAAGGAACTCCCTCCCCTCGTCCTTTCTCCCCTCCCCCGCCCCTCCCCCTCCCCCCCCCCTCCCCCCCACACATACACACGGGTCAGCCTGACCATACCTGCCATGATGCCTTCCACGTCATATGGAAAACTAAGTCTGTTAACGGCCCTGTACAAATTGAATGAATCTGGCACCTATGTCTGTTCACAGTTGTGATATTAGATATAAAGAAGTGTGGGGCGAGTACGCGTGGAGATGAGGGGATGGGGCGGGGGTGGGGGGCGCTCTGTTCCTTTTTCTCCGTCTCATCATCTCTTTCGCTGTATACTTTATTTCCCTACAGTCGTACGTTATATATTAAGGGATGAAACCACCACACGGTGGGATTTGTTTATTCCTTTTTCATAAATATAGAACATTTGTCATGGTGGGAGTGTGATCAACATTTTAGCTTTTGCACATTCTTGTTATTGGATTTGAAATGCATGAAAATATCTTTAGTTTGGTCTCTACAGGATTTGTGTTGTACCTTTGCGTAATAAAAAACTGTCTTGTCAAAAAAAGAAAAAGAAAAAAAAAAAAGAAAAAAAAGAGGATTTTTGGAACGAAGCTGAATCACAACAAACAAACAAAACAAATGAACAAACAAAAAGAGGGCGGGGGGGGGGGGGGGGGGGATAAAAGGTGGAAATCAGATGGGAAGTAAAGAGTAAGGGAGTAGGTTGGTAGTGGGGAGAGGAAAAATCAATCTAATTTCCATTCATAACAAATCGCGAACAGGAAGAGAGATAATTCACTGTGCAATCAGACCAAGATCAATGTCCGCCTTGTACAAAATGTCCTTGACGTCGTTAAATCCACAAAGAAAAAAAAGAAAAACAAAAACAAGAAAAAGAAAACAGTCCATACGGTGCCTGTGACGTTTTGAGAGTAATATTGGACCCTAAATACACACACACACACACACACACACACACACACACACACACACACACACACACACACTTTGTCAAGACACATTTTAACTGAACTGAATGTGTAGCCTACTTATTTTTACATTCTTTGAGCCGTAATTTACAGTTCAAACTTTCCAAATGTCTTCCATAAAACAGCATTTTACTGTTTGAATCTGACAAAACAGTAGATATATTTTCAACAAAGAAAATCTCATGTGCTGACAATTTAAACATTATATTGAAAAATGGTAAAATTCAAGGCCTTCTGTTTTGCTGAGTTTACCACAATCTTTATTCCAGGAAAGACAAAGCTTCAGTCACTTTAGTAATGCCCGTCTTCCTGTATGGAACACATGCAAGAGCTGGTCACTGTGTGTGTGTGTGTGTGTGTGTGTGTGTGTGTGTGTGTGTGTGTGATTTGAGCGCGCGCGCACACAGAAGCATGCGCTCGGAATATGTGTGTGCGCGCGCGCGCGCACACACACACACACACACACACACACACACACACACACACACACACATCACCTGTCGCTACTACTACCACCACCGACCAGAATATATACTCACACAAAATCAACATAGAAAAAAAAAATACTACACACAAAAAAAACTTCGCTCAGAAAGTCCTAACTGTCCTTTTTGTCAGACCATATGTCCGTTAAATGAGTCGGAATGTTTCTCGACCCGTTTAGAGTAAGCCTGGAGGTACCCAACACAGCGCGTGTCCAACCAGGTGCGAATTATAGCCTCCTAGCTTGCACTCTGTCGATACAGCGATCAGCCCCATTCGCTGCTCTCCGATTAATTCCCTTCCTCCACCCCCCTACCCACCACCCCTCACACCCCCTCATTTAACACCTTCTCTCCTTTCCTTTTTCTACCATTTCTCTTTGTGTTTCCCAGCTCTTTAGCGACAGCTCGGGCATGATTCTTTTGAGTCTCCGCTCTAACCTTCGGCAGTCCAGTTTCATTCACCTGTTTGTTCTCTCTCACTTGTCGTCGATCACACCGCAGGCTCGGAGATTTTCTTGCCGTGGTTGGTGAATTGAAACCGCACAATATCTGCCTTGATGGAGACAGTCTTTTGACTGGGAATGACCCAAATATAAACATTATTCCCTGTAAAGAGACAAGACAAGCTTGGAACGTGCAGGACATTGCTCTTGTTTTGAAGGATTACACACCAAGTTTTGAGTGTGTGCACGTACGTAACTCTCACTGAAGTGCCGGCGAATCGATCATTTAGCATCAGATTCAGAGACAAGAACCGTGACTCGACTGCACAATTCTAGAGGTGGTTTCGCTGATGTAAATGTTTCAACTGATCTTCGTTTCTGTTAAATCGTCGATCATTTTTTGTTCAGTGAGGTATGTTTTCTTCCTGTTCCGACTTCCATACTTTGTTTTGTTTGTTTATTAATTAATTAATTGATCAATTAGTTAATTAATTAATTGATTGATTAATTAGTTTCCTATTTATTAATTCATTTGTTTATTTTTCCGTATGTTTGTTTATTTATTAATTTACTTATTCTTGTATTTATTTATTTGATTTCTCGATTTAAAAGCCATCTGTTACCTCAGCCAAGACAATTTTGTCTTCACCCACGACTATTGGTTGTTTGTTCGTCTATTAAACCCATGTGAACCAAACTTGGTGCCAAGACTTCTTGTGGCCTGAGAACGAACAGATTGTATTTTGCTTCCAGTCCGCTCTTTGGTCTTATGTTAGTTCTGCTTAATCTTGCATTGCATTGTTCTGTTGGTATTATATTGTGTTGTGTGGTGTGGTGTGGTGTGGTGTGGTGTGGTGTGGTGTGGTGTTGCTGTGCGTTGTATTGTGATGCGTTGTGTTGTGTTGTCATATGTTGCGTTCCGTTGTGTTGTACAGTAGTAGGCCTAATTGTGCAGTTTTGCGCTGTGTTCTGTCTTATTGCACGCTTTTGTGTTGTGCTGTGTTGCTTTATGTTATATTGCATCGCGTTGTGTTGTTTTGTGTTCCATTGCTTTTGCACTGCCATGAAGCGTGTCATGTGTACAGCGTTTCAATGCGACGCACTGCACTGCGTTACATTTTAAGGTAGTAAATTGCATAATGTAGCACTGTCTTGTATTGTTATTATTGCATTGTGTTGCTTTGTGTTGTATTGTACAGTGATATGTTCTGTTGTATTCTATAGTATCATTGCATTATGTTGCATTATATTGCATTAATGTATTGCACTGTACTGTTTTGTTTTATATTGCATTGCCTCGTAATGCATTGCAGTGTTTTACATCGCACTGTACCGTAATGCATTGCATTACATCGTGTTGTACTGTTTTGCATGGCACTGTATTGTACTGCATTGCATTGCACTGTATACTGGTGTATAACTTCATCCGCACAACAGCTTTGTTTGAAATTCGGCCTGCTCTCCCCCATCGCACAATGCCCCCCATCTTCTTTCGTTTCCCTCTGTTTGTATGTAATGGTTTTGTTTTGTTTTTTAACTATTTGAGTGGCCTTTTTTTTCTCACAAAAATTTGCCAGGGACATTTACCTTGTTGCTGCAGGGTTTCTTTAAAATCTTGCTGTGCTAAATGCATGTCGCGTGCAGGATCTCCGTTTATTGTCTCACCCGAGAGGCCATACATTTAGATCACCACCTCCGGTGTAATCGAAAAAGGAAGGACAACACACACCACACACACACACACACCGCCCAGTCGTCCATCAAGTGGTGACGTGTACGTAGTGTGGTGTCACTGCGCTATAACGGAAGTGCAATAGCGTTGTGATCATTGAGGCGTAATTGCGTTGTAAGAAGGAGATGTGTGTGGTCATAGAATGAGGTTTGCTGAGCGCTTTGTAATGAGCTTAATGTGTTGCGTTGTGATGTAGTGTGATGTACTGCGATTGCGATGAACTGTAATATACTGCGTTTTAATGTGGTGCGGTGTGATTGCGTTGTAGTAAAGTGTAATTGCACTGTAATGTAGTGAGGCTCAATTGCGTTTTGATGACGTGAGGTGTAATGGCGTTGTTTTGTAGTGGTGTGTATTGTGCTGTAATCTGTGGTAGCGTTATGTGTTGTGTTGTTCTGTAGTGATGTGTATTTGCTGTAATGTGTGGTAGCGTTATGTGTTGTGTTGTTCTGTAGTGATGTGTACTCTGCTGTAATGAGGTTTGCTGTGTTGTGTGGTAATGTAGCGTTATGTGCTGTGTTGTTCTGTAGTGATGTGTATTGTGCTGTAATGTGTGGTAGCGTTATGTGTTGTGTTGTTCTGTAGTGATGTGTACTCTGCTGTAATGAGGTTCGCTGTGTTGTGTGGTAATGTAGCGTTATGTGTTGTGTTGTACTGTAGTGATGTGTACTCTGCTGTAATGAGGTTCGCTGTGTTGTGTGGTAATGTAGCGTTATGTGTTGTGTTGTAGTGTAGTGTGTATTATGTTGTAGTGTAGTGTGTATTGTGTTGTTATGTAGTGTTGTAGATTGCGTTCTAATGCATTTGGTGAATTGCATTTTAGCGTAGTGTAGTGTAGTGTAGCGTACCGTAGTGTAGTGTAGTGTAGTGTAGTGTAGTGTAGTGTAGTAGTGTAGTGCATCCGTTGTAATGTAGTGTGGTGTATTGCATTATAATGCGGGGAATTGCATTGTAACATGGTGCTGTGTATTGCAATGTAACGCAATGTGGTGTATTGCATTGTAAGGTAATGTAGTGTATTGCACTGTAATATAGTGCTGTATATTGCAATGTAACATAGTGTGGTGTATTGCATTGTAATGTAATGTAGTGTATTGCACTGAAATATAGTGCTGTATATTGCAATGTAACATAGTGTGGTGTATTGCATTGTAATGTAATGTAGTGTATTGCACTGTAATATAGTGCTGTATATTGCAATGTAACATAGTGTGGTGTATTGCATTGTAATGTAATGTAGTGTATTGCACTGTAATATAGTGCTGTATATTGCAATGTGATGTAATGTGGTTTGTTGCATTATAACATAGTGTGGGGTTGTGGATGGTGATGTAGTAAGGTGTATTATACTGTAATAATGTGAGGTGCATGACGTGATGGTGCAGTGCAGTATATTGTGTTGTAATTGGGTGTATTGTATTGCATTGTAATGACGTTTGGTGTATTGCGTTGTGATGCTATGTGGTGTGTTGCGGGCTACTTTAGCGTGGTGTGTTGTCTTGTAATTGTGTCTGGTGTATTTATAATGATACTGTAGTGTTGTCTGTCGCATTGTGCAAACGTTTAGAGTTTGCATGGCCTGCATGTGTGCCTGCGTGAGGAAACCTTGATGTAAGTGAACGCTCACGTGTGTGTGTGTGTGTGTGTGTGTGTGTGTGTGTGTGTGTGTGTGTGTGTGTGTGTGTGGCGCGCGCGCGCGCGCGTGCGTGCGTGCGTATGTGCGTGTGTGTGTGTGTGTGTGTGTGTGTGTGTGTGTGACTTATGGGAAATCATTAAATGGTTTTGATGGATATGGGTGGGGGATAAGGGAAGACAGTTAAGGCAGAAGGTTGTTTCTATCCGTTTTTGGCGATTTTGCTACTTCACCGACAAATTCCTTCATGCCATAAGAAGCTGTTTAAAATCATTAGATTAGCATTATGATTGTTGGAGGGTTATTGTTGTTGTTGTTGTTGTTATAATACTGCTACTACTATTGCTATGGTAGCAGTAGTATTAGTAGTAATAGTACAAATAGTAGCAGTAGCAGTACAACAACTATGACCGCTACCACTGCCACTACTGCTGCTACAACAACTACTGCTACTACTGCTGCTGCTGTTGCCACTACTTACTACCACTAATGCTACCACTGCTGCTGCTACTGCTATTGCTGCTATGATAATTATCGTTGTCATCATCATTAGTCTTCTCACCGTCATTACTTTCAACACCTTTATCTCATTACCGTTATTGTCCATCATCATCATCATCATCATCATCATCATCATCATCATCATCATATCATCATTACGGCCCTTGCCAAAGCAGGGCAGTACAAAGCAGAATGTTGTATTTGATCCTCATTGGTTTTTCTTCTTCTTTTTCTTTCATTTTTTTTTTCGTTTTGTTTCTTCGTCTTTTCTTTCTTTCCTTCTTTTCTTTTCTTTCTTTGTTGTTGTTGTTGTTGTAGTTGTTGTTGTTGTTGTTTATTTGTTGACCTGCCTCGAAAATACTGTTCAGGATTGGCTTGTAGGATCACTGTCCACAACTTGTTGTTGTTGTATTTCTTTAATTAAAAAAAAAAAATGACGGTATGCTAAAAGGAGAACAATTCTATTCTGTGAACAGAGAGGGTAGGTTTTGCATACCATTGTTAGATGCTGTTTTATTCCTTATACATCATCACCATTAGTAGCTTGGTTTTCATGTCATCA
Source organism: Conus canariensis (assembly GCA_033310375.1). Classification (NCBI taxonomy): domain Eukaryota; kingdom Metazoa; phylum Mollusca; class Gastropoda; order Neogastropoda; family Conidae; genus Conus; species Conus canariensis. The sequence goes on from CM065720.1 coordinate 2,323,212, forward strand.
TCATCATCATCATCATCATCATCATCATCATCATCATTATGATCATCAGTATACTAATCAAACCGACTACAAAACGGGCACATCTCACACAAACATCTCACCAATGGATCAGCCGCCGTATCGATGTGGGTGGCATCGTGAACTGTCGATTAGGAGGTCGTGGGTTCCATTCTCATCGAAGTCATTTATTTGTGGGATTTTCCTGCCCGACCGATTCTTACTCAGAGTTAAGTTTGCTATGGGATCGGTTGGGAAGACTGGAACCACACAGTCGGGTTTAAATGCACTTAATGAATGCAACTCTGAGAGTGTTGTTCAAATTTTCTGACCAACACTGCAGGTGTCTGTATCCCTCTGGCCTGATTGACGCCGGGATGTATTATGAAAGTAAGCATGGAGTAAAGCCCTGTCATGCAGTTTCAGATCAGAATGGCAATCTATAGCATCATCTTCATCACCTTCATCCTCAAAGAACGGCACAAAAAGTCTCAGACTCTGTGGCCCTTCATGCCCTGCTCTCATGGTGATTGACTGACTCTCCACGTCTGTGCCCTTGATTTGGCTCTTTCGTGGTCACCGGTATCGTCAAATTCATGGGGACTGTCGTTGAACGGACGTGGTGGCGTCCTCTGGAGGAAAAGTTCACTCATGCTGGCACGACTAAGTAATAATTGTCAGTACGGAGTTTCGCAGGTGGTGTTCTGCGTGTGTTGACTCAGAACAGGCGCCACTGAACATCAAGGAACCGACTCAGCTGTAGTGCGGGGTCTCCTCTACTGGGTACCCTCATGACTTCATATCGACTGCTCCCCGTGGATTGCCGGTGCTGGGGCTGTAGCAGGACGGGCCAGGCTGTGGATGTGCATTGAGAGTCGGGATGAGCGGAGTGGGTACAATGCTACTGAAGTGGCACGGTAGATAAGACAAACAAGCAAATAAACAAACAGACAAACAAACAAACAAACAAACAGCGGTGGAGAATGTTGCAACTCTAGTCAATGGATCGAAAATTAGAAAGAGTAGTAGTAGTAGTAGTAGTTAGTAGTTGTAGTAGTAGTGTGTCGTTGTTGTTATTGTTGTTGTTGTCATTGTCGCTATCATGATGGTGATGATTAAGAAGAAGAAGAATATGATGATGATACTGATGATAATGCTACTGCTGCTGCTGCTGCTGCTGCTGCTGCTGATGATGATCATCATCATCATTATCATCATCATCATCATCATCATCATCATTATTGTTATCATGATTAATAGTTATTCATTATTATTGATGTGGTTGTCGTCCTTTTTGCCGCTGTCATCATTCTCGTCTTTGCAGGTGCGAGTATGCAACCGTGCTTTCCAAACTCTAATTGACATCAATCAGCGTTAAGCGAGGGGGGAAACAATGCTGTATAACAGTTCCACATTCCAAACATTTTTGCCATGAGCTTTCCAGTTACAACGACTTAGCCCGGTAAGTTTCAGGTCTATGGTTCCGCTGATCCACTTATCCGCTAATCCTGACCGGAATGTTATAGCCTGTGTGTTAAAACGTGGATCGGGATTTACAAAGAAAATGTTGCTTATTTCCTGACTGCATGGCTTTTAATCTTTAAGGGGTTAATTATGAAGGCTGTGACTTGTTTCATTGGTTTGTTTCAGGTCTGTATGTGTAGCAGCAATAGGAAAATCTGGCTGGTGAGTGCACACACACACACACACACACACACACCCCACACACACACACACACACACACACACACACACACACACAAGATATATAATATATATATATATATATATATATATATATAGAGAGAGAGAGAGAGAGAGAGAGAGAGAGAGAGAGAGAGAGGTGTCTGTCTTTATAGTCTTGTGTGACCATTGCGTTCAGGTTTGCGTGCACGTGCGTACCTTATTGTTGTTTCTTCCCTTAAACATCTATCCACATTTCAGACGGGGAAAAAAGAAACCATAGGTAGATAAAAACGCCCATGGCAACAGTTGTAATCAAAATAACAATCTGACGGTACAAACAACAACACATATACAAGGGACCACAGATAGGACTATGAAGTTATGGCACCGCTGTTTTGATTCTAAGTAAATACGATTCGTTAAAATCTGTTGTGGAGAACAATCAGTCAATAGAGACAAAAACAGCTTCAGCTGCTGACAATGGAGAAGAATGTGAGTATTTGTAATCTTTCACAAATCCGTGATATGTTTTTACTTCTTTAATTTTGAAAGCATTCAGTTTTATCCTGTAAATCGGTGAAATTATAACCATTGAATGATGTAAAGTACAACGATTATATGTGCTGATTACATCTCTATTCAACAATTTGTTTAAAATGTACATTTAGCGAATAATCAGTTTTTCGCTTTTGTTTTTGAAATAAATATTTTCAGCATGCGTTTTGTCGTAGACTTTATCCCTCATGGAGAGACAGAGGTATACTGAGAAAAACTTATCTGTTTATGCTATTAGCTCTTTCCGCTATTCTGTCATCGTTCTCGTTGAAACTGATCCGTTTATGCTATTAGCTCTTTCCGCTGTTG
>CM065720.1:2333258-2338258 GCA_033310375.1 Conus canariensis
TCTTATTGAGTCCTATTGTCCTCTCAACTGATTGACTAGGCCTGTTGGTCGCTTGCTATTTATGATGTTTACTAATTTCTATTTGCTTTCTGATTCTCTTTAATTTTGATTTTTCTTAATTTTGTTCAAGCAGTGTTCCCCATGTCAAATAGCAGGTTTTGCTGATGACATTAACCTGACTGTATTCATTGTCATTGTCATTGTCTCTCTCTCTCTCTCTCTCTCTCTCTCTCTCTCTCTCTCTCTCTCTTCTCTCTCTTCTCTTTCTCTCTCTCTTTCTCTCTCTCTCTCTCTCTCTCTCTGAGTGACTGTGTGTGTGTGTGTGTGTGTGTGTGTGCGCGCGCGCGCGCGCGGCGTGCGTGTGTGTGCGCGTGCGCGCGCACGTGCGCACGTTTACACGCGTGCAAATGAGAATGGGAGGGGGGACAGGGGGTAGGGGGGGGGGGGGCACAGAGAGAGAGAGAGAGAGGAGAGAGAGAGAGAGAGAGAGAGAGGGAGTTCTGTTTGTTTTGAGTTTTGTGTTTTTCTTTTATTGTCGTTTGTTTGGCTGATATCTTTATCATGGGCTTTCTTGTTTTTTTGCCGGTCTTATTGCTAATTTTTTTTAAATTCAGTATGAAGAACCAGACAAATGAGGACATCTGGCATCGAGCCAGGCAATATTTTTTTTCGTATATGTACGGGACAAAACTGAACAGAAAGAAAAATGAGGAGACCAAGAAAAGAGGTGATAAGTACAAGAGAAAGAGCATCCATGACAATGGATGGTTTATTGACAGAAAAATAATTCTATCGACAGACTTACAGGCGCAACAGACAAACGCAACAGTCATACGGAAAGTTGTATGAGGATTCTGTTTTAGATATGGAGTGGGATACTATGGTAGGCATATTGTGTTTAGCTTGTTGTTTAAAGTTAATGCTGGGTCTGAATATAAATGTGAACACATTTATAACACAAGCAAATAGTAATGTAAAAGACAATCTTCGTGAACTCCGTCTAGTTCAAGAAAAATCCCTTTGAAATTATAAGAAAAAAAACAACAACAAAAAAACACCCCGAAAAAACAACAACAACAAAAATGCACGGAATTAATTTATAACAAAGTTCACCTCTTCGTCCCCTGACGAATGGAATGAAACCCAGCAACAGCCTCTCGGTCTGTCTGTGTCCCTGTTTACATTTCATTCATTACAGGGCGAGCACAAGAGGCCTAGTGATTTGTGACTACCAGTAAAACAATCGTTCCCAAATCATAGAAACCACACAGTGGAGCTGAAGGAAAGGAGGACTGCGGAGGAAAGAGGGGAGGGGAGGGAGGGTCGCGGTGAAAGGGCGGGTGAAACAGAGTGGGGGTGAGGTGAGGGCTTGGAAGGGAGAGGGGGGGGGGGATCTGTTTGATCATGCCTATCAACACGAGCACTCGGTAAACATGTCTGAAGCGGAGATCAAACAGTAGCGTTGGTCTCTTGTTCCTTCAGTCAATGTGCACATTGACAGCAATTGCAGAACAGAGTGAAAACGGCAGTCCGAGAAAGAGACGCAAATTCTGCGCACTTTGCGCTTTCCCTCCACAAAGTGAAACTTTCGTCCTGTTCTGTAATGCTGTTAAAATCGTTTCTTGTTTGTTGAGGCCAGCAATGAGCTGTGATTACCGGATGCTGTGGGTCGGCAGTGAGCCAGTGGTACCAGAACAACTGCCGACTCCTAAATGATCAGCGTTTGTTTCACCAATTTGCAATGACTTCCCATACATTTCATCAGTTTTGCAGCCAGCTACCTCGGGATTTGATCAGCTGTAGATATTGACCTTAAAATCCACCCTGTCAAAATTTAGTGACTGTCCAATCCAAACTTGTTTCGAAGTTTCTTGCGGACAGAGAGATCGAGAATAAAACTAAACACAATACCCGGTCTGCCCGCAGGACTACTGTGGTGGTGACCTCCCAGCGTGCTGATATTGACAATGTGCTGTAGAGTACTGCTGCTGCACCTGAGACGGGACGGATCTAAGGTGCGGGTTGGGGTAGTGGAGTGGGAGGATTAATGCCATTGAGGGTGCTTGAAAGATGGGAAAATCAAACTTGAAACAAAAAAAATCTATAGCAAGGAATGCAAACACTGCTCGCATCAAGATATCCCCTGACAGCAGAACTGTCTTCAGACGGTTTTTTTTGTTTTTGTTTGTTTGTTTGTTTGTTGTTGTTTTTTTTACGGTTTCCCTTCTGAATTTCATTGTTTGCACTTAAACTCACGTTATGAATATACGGACATTCCGTTCAACTGTGTTCACACGAGGTATAGCTAGACATAAAAGGTTGAAGTGCCATAGCCCGATCACCTCAGTGCAATGAACCAGGTGAGGTTTTCCTGTGAACGACATTATGGAAACGCAAGGTCCATACCGCGCATCTTCCACCGCCTTAGGTTGTCCTGAACCGAATCAGGTATTCATTTACTGCCGGATAGACAGAGTGGGGGTTCAAACCCTAAAAATCCAATGCCACGGGTACTTTCAAGTCAAACCCTGCAGTATCAGTGTCTGCAAGTCCGCAGCTCGATCAAAGGCCTGACTTAAGGGTCGGTCCTTTGGACAGATATACACACAGACACACAGGGCTGAAAAGGACACATCTCTTCGCTATGCCGTCAGTTCATAAGGTTAGAGCCTCAGTGACCACCCTGCCTTTGAAGTCCAGAAGACCGTGCCGACCTTCGAGAGCACACGCCCTGCAGAGATGCCTCGTCTTTCAAGACGAAGAAGAGGAGTGTCTCTCAAGACTGAGAGGGAGGCGTGGAGGGAGATAGAGGAGGGGACTGAGGGGAGGGGAGGGGGGTGGCGATTGCGACTCAACTGACCACTAGGCTGTAAGACTGCCAGCAGGACTTCGGAACACATGACATTTGTTGCCAGGTCTACGTACACTGACACAACAGACAAGAAAATTCCCCGTGCTTCGGCTTCTGCATTACAAGAAGAAGAAGAAGAGAAGAAGAAGAAAAGAAGAAGAAGAAGAAGAAGAAGAAGAAGAAAGAAAGAAAGAAAGAAAGAAAGAAAGAAAGAAGCAGACTGAAGAGGAGGGGAGGAGGAGGAGGAGGAGGGCTATTCAGGGCCACGTGGCACTGTGAAGGAGAACACTTCCGGAGTTGTCTCCATCTTTGGAGGTCGTGGGCAGGTGGTGCAGCGGGCCTGCTTGTGCCTGGGTTTGGCACACCCCCCCCCCCCCCCCCCCCCCCAAGTTGACTTAACATCGTTGTCCACGTCTCTCTCTCTCTGTCTGCTCTGTCTCCTCTCCCCATGCACTGTGTGTGGGAGGATGTTCGCGTGGAGTCCACTTGATCTTGCCACATGCCTATCATACCTCTTCACCATCGTCAGCAGGTCTTCAAGGTGACTCCCGTCCTGTCTAATGATTGTGCGAACTTCGTCATTTGTGGCACGCGTGGTGTAAGAGATGCCGGGTAGTTTTCTGAACCATCTCTTCACCAGTGCTTTAAAATCTTCTGGAATTTCTGTTTCTGCTGTCGGAGTCCACGACTGATTCGAATGCACCCAGGACGGAGGATATCACGGCTGAACATAATTGAACTCCACACTGGACTTATTTTAGGGCAACGTTGTTGTTTTTTTTCCAGAATTCGTTTTTGTCTTCTCTCTCTCTTTCTCTCTCTCTCTCTCTCTCTCTCTCTCTCTCTCTCTCTCTCTCTCCTCTTCTCTCTCCTCTCCTCTCTCTCTCTCTCTCTCTCTCTCTCTCTCTCTCTGACATAGTTATGCCAGAGCTGCTTCTGTTTGTGCCGTTCATGCCATGGTTTTAGTGTGAAGAGAATAAATCCAGCAACTGTAAATAAAAAATACTCAGTTCGTTCAAGCAAGATGTTTTCTAATTACCGTAAAAGCGTGATGATGATGATGATGACGAATTCAATTACCATGATGATGACGTTATCGAGGAGGAGGGGGATGCTCATGGTGAAAAAGAGAGTTACATCACTTTCTTGTCTCCTCATATCCACAACCCAAGAGTCCCGAGCATGGGGAAATCAGAGAGATCATCATCACCATCATCATCTTCATCGTCCATCATCATCATCATCATCATCATCACACATCATCATCACATCATCATCATCATATCATCATCATCGTCGTCTCATCATCCATCATCATCACCATCATCATCACCATCATCATCACATCATCATCATCATCATCATCATCATCCATCATCATCACCATCATCATCATCACCATCATCATCATCATCACCATCATCATCACCATCATCATCATCATAGTCGTCGTCGTCGTCGTCGTCGTCGTCGTCATCGTCGTATAGTAGTTGTCGTCGTCATCGTCATCATCATCAGTTTATTGACTCCTCAGTTCCTGACCTCAACACATGAGTTCTGAACACTGCGAGGAGATCATCATCATCATCATCATCATCATCATCATCAACTTCTTCTTCTTCTTCTCTTCCTCGTTGCCGTCGTCGTCGTCGTCGTAATCATCATCATCATGAATTATTATTATGAGTTATCACTACGAGGGCCACCCCATAAGTTCTCGGATGCGCAGAAACCACTGACGTCATAATTTCAATTTTTATATCATCATCACAAGCGATGTCATAATAGCTATGACACAAAAAATGATAAAAATCGTCAGAGCCAAATTTGTTCTAGACAGCAAAATGGATGGCAAGGGGGACGGTTTTCAAAGTGTTGCAGAGAGCCTGTCTTGGAGAGATTTTCGTGCCATGATTTATTATGACTATCTTCAAAGGAAGTCTTTCAAGGAAAGTTTTATAAGTTTGACAAACTGTTTTGGCGACAAGGCTCCATCATTATCCACAGTCCATAGGTGGTTCAAAGAATTTCAGTTTGGTACAATGTCGTTGGAAGATCGTGACCGTTGTGGACGTCCAGTTTCAGTTACTACCGATGGGAACGTGAGCACAGTGAAGGCCATGATTACAGAAAATCCTCGAATCACGGA
>CM065720.1:2348258-2423258 GCA_033310375.1 Conus canariensis
GAAAACACACACACACACACACACACACACACACACACACACACACACACACACACACACACACACATTGATGTACAAGAAAATATTGATATTATACGTTCAGCTCTTGAGCTAATCTTTAAAAAGAAGAGTAAAAGTTAGAATTTACCCTATGACTGGTTCACAGGAGACATGCTGCTGTACCTGAATGGCCAAGAAGTCACCTGGTCCAATTTGAACAATGTAGTTCACAGCATCAAGAGAGAGGTACATTTGACGTGTTTCTATGCTGATACTCTGTGTGTTTTTGTGTCTGTGTGTTTGTGTGTCTGTGTTTCTGTGTCTGTGTGTTTGTATGACTGTATTTCTGTGTCTGTGTTTATAATTTGGCAAAGTGTTATACACTTGTGTAGGCATGTAATTTGTAAGTTTCAAGTCTTTGTCACTGAGGCTTATTGAATGACAGTTGCATTTTTGCAGGCCGTCATTACCGTTAACCGTTTGAATCCACAAACATCTGAATAAGACTGCAATCGATGAAATTGTTACATAAAATCTGTGTCAAGCTTTTCTGTGCTTTTGAATGGAAGTGAATAAACAATGTAGGTTTTGATTTCTTTTGTACTTCATTTCAGAAAGTTTGTACTTCATTTCCAGATCCAGAAGTTATAGCTCTTTTTTTGTGGTCGTTGTTTCTTGTTTGTTTTTTAGTCCTGTTCTCTCTTTTTTCCTGACCACTCCATCCAAATATCTCCTATCCTAATGCCCATGGCTTTTCTGCTGTTTAATTGATGGCATCTTTGAGCAACCTCACTCTGAATGTCGCTTGGTTTAACTCAGTGACATTGTATGGAAGTATTAACTTAGGTGTCGGCCCACACCCTTTGATGAGCTGAAGTCACCATGCAGCTTTTTTTTTGTATTTGTCAATGCAGCCATGAACTCCAATCCAAGGGAAATCATAGGGGCCATAGATTGACCATGTATGCAGTTCTTCCACTTGAAACTCTTGAAAATCTGTGTCGCCCCCTCTGCACACTTAAGACACATACTTGCATACAGATAACATTTTTAAATGTTACATTTTGCTTCTGATTGGTTGCTTGCAAACTAAAAAAAATGACAGAACTGGTAAGGTTCCGGTTGTGATAAGAGGATGGGGCACATAAAGAACGGATCTATACCCTGACTCAGTCTGATGGTGATTGACCAAGAGAAGGTTATGTATATATATGTATTAGATGAGTGACAGACAGACTCCTGACTGCTGGGGGGGGGGGGGGGGGGGGGAGGGGGGGTAGGGGGAGGGGTAAATGGACTGGCAGCCAAATAAATGTCAGAAGAGTCTCTCTGTAGCCTGATGGGAGAAGCTGGAGTGGTACATGCACACAGGCAAATCTTGACATGCTCCTGAGAATAGAACAACTTAGTAGGGTTTTACTTCCACATCCCAACTCTTCAAAGTTTTGAGGATCCCCACCCCCACCCTGCTGACAGATTTACCGTATTGTTCTCTGAAATGATAAAGGGGGCTAGCACCTCTGTGTATGTATGGATGAATGCAGTCATGTAAGCTTATGTTTGTGAGCAATTTATCAGGTTCCTCAGAGAACAAAAGTTCGCTTTTTTATTTTAAATTTTGATCTTTTTAGGCTTTTGTTTATCATTTTCATGTGCACCATGTATTGTGCTGCGTCTTTTGTGTGTTTTTTTCTTTTTTTTCTTTTTAATCGGAGGCGTACCCTACAATGTGAAGTCCCTTGTCTGTAAAATCCTGTAATTGTGATCACCTGTACTTCACAGGTGAGGTTGACCTTGCAAGTGCCCAAGATTGTTGGGCCGACTTCCTGCAGTCAGGGCAGCGTTGTGTCCAATGGGTCCAGTCGCTTACCAGCCTACCACAACCTGTGTCTGCTGGTGACTGGCAGAGACATCTTTAACCTGCAGCAGCAGCTTCTGCAGTACAGCTGCATCGCCTTGTACCTGACACTGTGCAGCAGTGACACTGGAGAGGAAGCTCCCAATGTGAGTGGGTGTGGGGTGGCACTGGTTTGGGTGTGACAGCCTGTGGAAAGAGATGATTGAGAGAAGTGTAGAAGGTTGGGACTGGAACAGAAGAGGACCATGGATATTTCTTTGTAGAGGAGTTCAAGTGAGTGACATGGGCATTACCATGGGAGGTGTGCCACTGACAGGACAAGCATGCAGACCACTTCTGCCTTGCTGTTCTCCATCCCCTAACTCTTTCTCTGTTCTTCCGACAAAAAGAATATTGGGAGGAGGGAGAGAGATGGAATAAGGGAAAAGAACTGATGTTCTTGCAAGGATAGGGATGAACACTTACTCTTTTAGCTAATTTGATGTCCACTGAGCTTTATTTCAGTGAAAAAGAGAGCAGAGGGCTACGTAATACATCACAGGGTCTGGAAAGAATCTGACTATTTGCTGTTTGCAGCATCGGGTCTGGAAAGAATTACTTGGAACTAAAATTTTTGCTGTTTGCAGCATCAATTTTAGTATGACAGCCAGTAATGATAATTTGTTGTAGGCTGTCTTTTCTCCATTCCTTTTTTTCATTGCAGTAACTCAAATCAAAGCTGTATAAGCTATCAGTCATTCTGCAGACATGAAAAACTTCAGTCTGCACAATATATGGAAGATTACTCATGCTGAGCTAACTGGAAAACAAAGCTGACAAGAACTAGGTTATGTTTTACTTGCTTTTTTTTTTTTTTTTTTTTTTTTTTTTTTACCTGACACCACTTATGAAAGTTTCATGATGATTCATTTACTGGTAAAGGTTAAGATGGCTTCCAGATGTCTCTTCTGGTCTAAGGTATTTTTGTAATTGAAGGGGGAATTCACTTGGTTTGTAAGAAGAAAGACGTCCTTCATCACTTCAGTCATTGGCTGTTTTTCATTTCATTGGACAGATACAGTGAAACCTGTTGATAGAATCCATCTGAGATAAAACTGCCTCCTCCATTTACATTAAAAAAAAAAAGACTTGTGATTTACTGGAATGTTTTTCTTTCTATTTCTAGATTTACATGCCAGTAAAAATTCCTACTGCAAACATCTTTAATGGAAGTTTCACTGTTCTTCATATGTTGAATTTTATTTCAAATTCTGTTGACATTCTTTTTGAGTTACCGGCATGTGTTCTGCGTCACAATGTGTTCATGAAGTTTATACTTTCTTGTTATATTTCCTGACATCAAAGTTGTTGATATCTTTGTGACTTGTGTTAAATGTGTCACAGGGAATATTAATAAGACTCTGGGAATTGATCTCATGTGGCATTGCTGTCTCATGTGCAGGAAGACATAGTGTACTCTTTCCCTCCCCAAGAAGAGGCACTGACCAACATCCGTGGTCTGTTTCTAACTCTCAGCTCCTCATTACAAGACAGTGTACAGTCTGGTGCTGAAATGTAAGCATAGAGCAGTGTGTGTGTGTGTGTGTGTGTGTGTGTGTGTGTGCAAGTGTGTGTGTGTGCGTGTGTGTGTGTGTGTGTGTGTGTGTATGTGTGTGTGTGTGTGTGTGTGTTGTGTGCAAGTGTGTGTGCAAGTGTGTGTGTGTGTGCGTGTGTGTGCAAGTGTGTGTGTGTGCGTGTGTGTGTGAGTGTGTGTGTGTGTGTGTGTGTGTGTGTGTGTGTGTGTGTGTGTGTTCCATCAATACATCCTTTGCCAAACATCTTTTCCTCACTTTTCAGCCTTCTTAGATCAAGTCAAGGCAAGTCAAGTCAAGTAAACTTTATTATCTCAATTCGAGAAATTAGTTTGTGGTCACACACATTCACAGCAAATAAATAATGATTTTGTCACATCACCCATTTTGTCACATATGACACATTCATATAAAAGAATTTGGATTTCAAGGTGACTGTATATAAAAATAATACTATATAAAATTACATTCCTACAATGCATATCTGAAGATAAGTTCCAGAGTGTGTGCTGTTTTTGTGTATTGTGTGTGTTCATGTTCTTCAGTTGCTTCATGTTGCTATGCCTTTGGGTCAAATAGTAGTTCGTCTAGTACAGCCTGTTGACTTTACTATTAGAGGTAAGTGCCAGGGAAATGTTTTATTTGTCCCAATCTTTATTGTCGATGTATTTTTGTTATCATCATCTCTTCATCACTACCACCATTTTTGTTCATCTTGTTGTATCATTTGTAATTGTTGTTTTCACTGACAGAAGTGTGTGTTGCCTGTTCAATGTTGTATTTTACCTGCTAGTTCTACTGCAGTTGATCATCTGGTATTTTGTATTTGTTTAATTTTCATTGGAGGCTAATAATTGAAGTGTTGATTGATACCTTTCAGTCACTGTATTGTTAACTTATCGTTGTATGCTGATGAAGGATTACAATTATGATCATACAGTACTTATCTCCAGTGGGGAAGTAGAGGTATACATCTAACACGTATGAGACCATTTTCAGTATGAAAAAGAAAAAACTGCAAAAAGTTAAAGCCTGCTGACAACATGACTTAATGTGTGTTTTGTTATGTCATATAATCATGAAGAAAAGATTATGATGAATTAGCTAGAAATATCTATGGGCATGCTTCAGGAGCTGATAGTTTTCAGCTGTCTTTTAGCATGAACTTAATTGTAAATGTCCCTTTGTTAACCTTTAGCACACTACATTTTTCCGGTCCCTGCGTTCTTTTTCAAGGAGCAAAAAAATTTGAGCACCTACTTGTTTAAATTTGTTATAACTTTGCTAGTATTGTATGTAGAGACCTGATTTTTTGTATACTAATAAAGGGATAGCTGAGAAGTGTTTTCATGAAATGCATTTTGTTCTGCATGCATGTTTTGACATTGAAAAAAAAAACATAAAAACAAAAAACGGACACATGTTGCCTCACTTTTATTAACATTTTCTCCTCTCTTCTCCTTCACTTGACTAGCATATCGATTTGTTTCAGTCACCAACAAAGTGATAATTTCATCTGGCATAAACAAACGAAACAGTTGTCCCTCAGAAGTGCCATCAGGCATCTCCTTGGGACCAGAAGTTTTGGTGAAATCAGTCAGCCACGGATGTTGATACCTGCTTGGAACATTGTCGTCACTTTCACTGTCACTGTCACTTGAAAGACTATCACTGTCTTCGTCATCACTAGCCACCACTTCACCGTCGATTTCAGCTTGTGTGAAGCCTTCAAACTCATTTTCTGAGTCGGAATTGTAGAAAACTTTGTGGAGTAATTTTTCCAAGTCAGTCTCTGCTATTTTGGTGTTGAGGAAATCACCCAAATCGATGTTTACATTTAAAAGATTCCCTGTCGCGTGTCGAATCAAAGGAAATGCAAATGGCGGACCGAAGAGCAAAGTTTAGCCTCGTTTTGAATCGAAAGTAACCGTGTTTCCATTATTAGTAACGGAAATAGTGTTCATGAACCGCAAATTTTTGAACACCCTTCGCTCGGCGACACAGTGCGCCTGCAGATGCAAGGGAAATAATCAGTTCGGCGGCATAGTGTGCCTACAGCGTGCTAAAGGTTAACTAAAGGAGCAAAATTTTAATGTTGTGTTGAGAGAATCTCTTGTCAACATTTTTTTATTTGCTACTCTGTTCATATATGTGTTGTTCATTATATTTGTAAAACCATTATATTTCTTTAAATTTTGAAGAAAACAGCCATACCCATCAAATAATTGGACATCCATTTCTTATCTTTATATCGATTTTTGTTTGTTTTTTTAAATGAATTTGATGAAGGCAGAATGTGGAGTGAGTTTATATTTTAAGTAAATCTTACCCCAGTGATGCTTTGTTGTTTTTCCAGTTCCAGCCTTGTCATTGGTGGAGAGACAATTAATGTGGCTTATCACCGGCAGGGACGTGACATCTTCGTTATTGGTGCTCCTTCTCTCAGGTCAGTCAATTGTGTTTCATTCCAATAAAGAGAAGCAGCCCCAAACTTCCCATGTACTTTACAGGGGTGAGAATTCTTCAGCTTTTTACCTGAAACTCTTTTATTTTTTTGTACATCCAAGAAAAAAATTCAGGCCAAAAAGAAAAAAAAGAGAAAAGAAAAGAAAAAGGAGGGACTGAAAACATCAGTTGTTTATTTGGTTGTTTTCTTGTCAATATTGTAAAGGATGTTTTTCAGACATAGCCTTATATACTGCCGTCTCTCTGTCTCTCTGTGTGTCTGTGATGAGAGCCTTATATACTGCCATCTCTCTGTCTCTCTCTGTGTGTCTGTGATGAGAGCCTTATATACTGCCATCTCTCTGTCTCTCTGTGTGTCTGTGATGAGAGCCTTATATACTGCCGTCTCTCTGTCTCTCTCTGTGTGTGTGATGAGTTGCATGAAAAGAAAAATATAAATTGTCCTGAAACAAAGCCCTCGGTACGACTACGAATGTAGACTGGTAAAAGAGAGATGTGATGAAAATAAGAACAGCGAAATGTTTGTTATTGTGTATATAATAATTAATACTTCAGATGTTGAGTTTCTCTTTATGTGAGTGATAATCAGCCTTTTCCTGTCTACACTGGCCACTGAATTCACATCATGCAGCATGTTTCACAGTATCAGCTTCTGCACTTTCAGTTCAGCTTGTCAGATATGCTAGTCTGTTGATCTTTTGGTTTCCTTGGTGTCATCTCTAGAGCTGTCCTCTCTCTCTCTCTCGTTTCTTTACTCTCAAGAAAGGCACTGTTTGTGAAGAGAATTTGCAGACAATTTTGTATTTGGCTGAGATTCTGGCATTTGTTTGGACAGGTAAGTATGAGAGAAAGGAACTTAACTATACTAAAAGGAGTTTTACAATTTACTTACCTGTCTAAATGCTAGGATGCTATTCCATCTTCCTGTTTAGTTAAAACTGAGCTAGTTTGAATATGATGCAGTGTTGTGAAGTCATTAATAGTTATCACTCTTTCTGCCAGTCTTGGTACGGAGGTGAGGTTAGCAGCTTGCTGTCCCCATTTCTTTTATCATGTGGTGGGTGGGTGCATGGGGGATCCTAAGATATGGCGATGTTCCACGCCAGGTGGGGTAAGGCATTTGTTTGGACAGTTAAGAGTATTATAAAACTACTTTTAGTTGTAACATCACAACTTACTCTTTCTCAGTATATAATGCAACTGTGGAATTACTCATGTACATGAATACTTTCCATGTCATGCATGTACTTCAGCTGTTGAATTAATCATCATGTACATGATTTCTGACTGCTTCCTGTGCACTCCAGTGACAGGTCCCGTTTCATACAGGATCAATAGCCATTTCCATGTACTCCAGTGACTGAGGTCACGTTTCATACAGGATCAGTAGCCATTTCCATGTACTCCAGTGACTGAGGTCATGTTTCATACAGGATCAGTATCCATTTCCATGTACTCCAGTGACTGAGGTCATGTTTCATACAGGATCAGTAGCCATTTCCATGTACTCCAGTGACTGAGGTCCATGTACTCCAGTGATTGAGGTCCATGTACTCCAGTGACTGAGGTCCTGTTTCATACAGGATCAGTAGCCATTTCCATGTACTCCAGTGACTGAGGTCCATGTACTCCAGTGACTGAGGTCCCGTTTCATACAGGATCAGTAGCCATTTCCATGTACTCCAGTGACTGAGGTCCATGTACTCCAGTGACTGAGGTCCCGTTTCATACAGGATCATGTACTCCGGCTACTGAATTCCTCCTCATGTTTGTGACTATTCACCAGCTTCTATGCACTCTACCTGTTCAGTTTGTCGTCATGTTCCTGATTACATACTAGTCCTTGTGTTCTGTGGCTGTTGAGTGTCTGTCCTGCACATGATAACTGACTTCTTCAGTGTAGTTGTTTTGCAGTGTGGGCCAGTGTTTAGCTTCCTGTTGAAGGCCTGACGTGTGTTTCTTTGTGCAGGGTTCCAGTGTGTTTGCTTCAGGGTGCAATGAGTGAGCTGTGTAGGATGTTGACGATAGTGTTTGGTTCTGTAGACAGGTGAGTCTCAGTTGGATGTCCATGTCTGTCGTTAATGAGACAGCTAATCAAGATTAGACTTTCATGAAGTTGAAATTTTTAATGTAAGTTTCAATTACATAGCTGCAAATCCATTTTTTTTTCTCAAATTTTCCTGTTTTAGGAATCTTCTTGAAATAAGGAATTTGGTGTGTAAAATTTAGTTTTCTGAATTTTGTGGAAAGAAGTAAAGTTTACAGAATTTTTTTAAAAAGACATGTTGAAATATTGCCACATACAATCAGAATGATATTCTGCAGATGCCACAACATATTCTGTAAGAAACAGTTTCTTTGTGATCCTTCCATCCCTGACTCTGGTGTTTGGATCGCAAAGGTTGGCAGTTATCACCAGATCATCCCATGACCAGTGGGCCTTAGACTTACTTTCTTCCAGAATAACAAATGTCATCTGAGTGTTCGTCTTGAAATTTTAGGTGCCAGTGTCAGAATGCTTGGCAGTGACAATATTCTCCCAAGTGTCCTGGTCCATGCTGGATAGTTTTGTGTTTCAGTAATTCCACATACTTTGTCAGATTTGGCTGATAGGTGAGTGCAACATACCAGTGGATTCCTGCATGCTCTAGTGTCCAAGAACATGAGATCTCTTATGCACAGTAGAGGAAGGTCAGCCAGAGCAGGATGACAGGAGTTTCAAATGATGAAGAGAAGGTTATGTTCCACATGTTTCAAATGATGAAGAGGAGGTTATGTTCCACATGTTTCAAATGATGAAGAGAAGGTTATGTTCCACATGTTTCAAATGATGAAGAGAAGGTTATGTTCCACATGTTTCAAATGATGAAGAGAAGGTTATGTTCCACATG
Source organism: Conus canariensis (assembly GCA_033310375.1). Taxonomy (NCBI): domain Eukaryota; kingdom Metazoa; phylum Mollusca; class Gastropoda; order Neogastropoda; family Conidae; genus Conus; species Conus canariensis. Next base: position 2,357,045 of record CM065720.1, read on the forward strand.
TTTCAAATGATGAAGAGAAGGTTATGTTCCACATGTTTCAAATGATGAAGAGAAGGTTATGTTCCACATGTTTCAAATGATGAAGAGAAGGTTATGTTCCACATGTTTCAAATGATGAAGAGAAGGTTATGTTCCACATGAAAAGGGTGCCATTAACATCCAGACTTTGAGGGAAATGATAGCCACAACCATCTGAACTGAATTGATGAGGTTATCCTGTTCAGTCTAAGAGCAGGACACAACAGACTGTGCGCTCATGAACATAATAACAGTTGGCCACACAGACACGTTGTCTTGACAGTGTCGCCTGTGACGGTGAAAATCTTAGGACTACCCTGAGCAGGATACCCTTAAAAGAGTCATAGTCAGGACTACCATGAGCAGGATACCCTTCAAAGAGTCATAGTCAGGACTACCCTGAGCAGGATACCTTTCAAAGAGTCATATAGCCAAGCCAGATAACCCAAGGGTGGAAAACTCTGGCAGCATGGAAGATTGGAAGATTCACAGAAGGTGGCTGATACGGTCGTCTAGTGAAGAATAATCACACAGGTTGACTTAGGTTGTAGAATCTTTAGTATTTGATCTTCTGCATGTGCATAGACTGTACATACAAAGAGTGTTCAAACACCAGTAAGCCTGGCCATGTGTTCACAAGGGGGATTGAAAAAAACTCGGTTCCATCCCCCATATACCACAGGATGTTGAGGCTTGCACCCTGTGACCCTGAAAAAGAGAGTCCTCTGTTACGTTCGTTTTGTCATCAGTATCTCACAGTGTGTTCTGTGAAATTCAGTTCTTTGTATGAATTACTTAGTTTACCTTTGAATTAATCAGTTTTAACATGAGCCACCTAGATTTTTCAAAGGGGTATTTAAATAACTGAGATGTCTGGATATACTGAAATGGAAAACTGCCGTGAGATCAGTTTATGAGATTTCTGTCAGTCAGCACGGATCTGTGTTGATATTACACACTTAGTTGTATTGTGATTGTATGAAGTGCTTATTGTACTACCCCATGAAGTAATAGGGTCTTAGGTCTGTGGTTCAAACCTTAAATATTTTTTTTCTCTTTCACTCCTGTACACTGTAAGTGTTGGGCTGGATGCCAGGCTTTCAGATGAGGAGATAAATGGAAGTATGATGTGTTGCGTGCTATTCACACACGTAAAATATCCCTTGGCAACAAGAAAAATCTTACTGCCAAACTTTGTATTAAGAATTTGTTTAGGAAGACAAACAAAATCACAGAAGAAATGTGGGAGCCATCACATAATGTGTAATGCACTCTTAGAGTCTCATAATGGAGAGTGGCCTGAACTGAACATGAACAGTGACATGAAAATCTTTATACAGTGGAATATAGTGAAACACAGACCTATGATTAGCTCTGAAAGAAAAAAAAAACAAGCTTTCTCATCTTTAGTAGAACGTGACTTGTTCCCTCTGCAGGGCATTTCATAGTGGGGAGAGCAGTCAGCTGGACCAAGTTTTCGCTCTCTTCTTTCACCGCCTGCTGTGCCAGACAGGGGTAGAGAGTAGCGGCGGTGCTGGCGAGGTGGGGGATCTTGTGTTGAGTGCTCCATCTTGGTCTCAGCTGGGCATGGATGGTGACTGTGCTGCTCCGTTACTGCCCTTGTCAGACGAAAACAGGGTACGTGTGTGTGTGTGTGTGTGTGTGTGTATGTGTGTGTGTGTGTGTGTGTATTAGCATCAGTCTATGTGTTCTAAAAGTCTGGTTCAAGTCTTTGATGGTTCGCATGGCACCAGGAAACTTGATTTGAATGAAAGTGAATCGAAAAGTAAAAATTGAAAATTTGAATAAAAATGAATGAAAAAGTAAACATTTAAAAGAAAATTTGGTTTGTTGGGATCTTGTGAGTGATTGTGAGAAGTTCATTGATATCGACATAATCAAGCAGCTGCACAGCTTTAAGGAGTCCATTCGGGAAGAAACGTTGTGTTTTCTTTTTTCATTTTTTTTTTTTTTTTGAAAGACCATAAACTTTACATTTTTGATTTATTCTTTGTGCTTATTTGACAGTTAGAATTTGTTCACAACGTAAACTTTGAATTTCAGTGTGAATATTTTTCTGTGTAACACTTGTGTATTTTTTTTTGTACATGTATCAATAATCAGATTTGTAGTTCAAGACTATGGATCTACAGTATATTTTGATCATGCTCACACTTTCCTTCTACTCATGTATGTCTGTAAAGCATGCTTACAGTTAGAGGATCCATTAGAAAAAAAAGGAATTTTACCATTGAAATAGTTTTACAGTACAGTTAACTGTTCAAACAAACGCCTTATGCCTACTTGGCATGGAATATCACCATGTTGGGAGAGCAGGGAGCTAGCCATTCTTACATAGAGAATTAGACTGGAAGAATGATCACCCTTAGTGAAGTCACTTCATAGTGCCATTTTCAAATGTAGTTTAGTTTTCACACCTTTTCCTTGCGAAGAGGGGAAGTGGGAGAGCATCCTAGTGTTCTGACCAGTAAATATGTCATAAAACTACTTTTAGTCATGAAATTCCTTTTTCTCATACATACCTGTCAAAAAAACGCCAGAATGAAAAGGATGGTAGGATACTTACCTACCTGAAGAGAGAGAGGCATTGATCCCAAGGAAGAACGTCTCTATAGTTCCCCAAGCCTTGAACTCGGTGTCAGTAGCCATGAAGGGCCATATATGCACTTGTCTCCCAAGCTTAGTTTGGAGGTAAAAAGATTAATCTCCGCTGTCCCTCGAGAGAAAAACTGTGGGAGAGAACCCATCAAAATTCTATGGACACAAAACTGAAGAAAAGGAAATGGAACTAGACTGGTCACACACGACGAAAGCCTACCACCAACATCACAAGAGAGACAATCAACTAGAACCCATAGAGGGAAAGGATGGTGGGACAATTTTGACATACTTGGCACTGGGGCATGAATTCTGAAGTGAAGACAGCTGGCATGACCTATGCCCAGCTGAAGAGGTCAGCCCAGAAGTCTGGTGGAGGAGTGTTGCCTGAGCCCTGTGTTCCCCAGGGAAGGCAAAGGATTAACTGGCTGCCACTGCATCAAGAGAATGGCACAAAGTGACAGGCAGCAAGAACATCTCAAGGAGAAAGGAATTTGTCATGCACACATTCAGCAAAAGGAGAGGACCCCCTCCCAACACATAGTGGGAAAATGAGGACAAATAGCACCACTCAAAAGATCCTTTCATACACATGGCAGATGAACACATTTGGTAGTTTGAACAAAGTACAAAGTAACAGATGTGCAAAAAGTACACATTGCAGATAGTTATGGTGCTGGTTAGTCACACAGACCAAAACAGGCAGGGTCAGTGAGAAATCAGTGGGAGATTGTTGCAGCTTAGGCAACTACTGTGCTGCTAGTGGGAGATTGTTGCAGCTTAGGCAACTACTGTGCTGCTAGTGAGAGATTGTTGCAGCTTAGGCAACTACTGTGCTGCTGAGGTAGTCAAGTGCCTCCATGTTTTCAGTCATGTCACAGAGGTAGAACCTTCCAAAGGTTATCTGTGGACTTTCAACCTTCTTCACGTCTTAATGTGGGTAACCACAATGCTCTGCCAGAAGATGCAACTGGCAGAGAGAGCCCGGACTTCATGCGCCCTTATGTCTGCCTTGTGGGGAAGTGGATTCTTGCCATAGACATAAGCCTGGCAAATTACCTGTGTGATCTAGGAGCTTATCATCTGGAGCTTTGTGACAGTGATTCCCCAGCATCGCCATATAAAGGAGCTCTGGGATTCTCAACTTGTCCTCTGAAGGTACATCTTCAGCACTTTGATGGGACAGTTAACCTGCAGTAGCCAGGTACAAGGCATAACGAAAGTACAATACTTTCCTGTATGCTGAAATGGAACAAGAAACTTCCTCAGACATGGTAAATTGGAAAAATGATAATTTCATTGGAAGTCTGTGAGGAAGAGGAAGAGGAGGGTCAAAATAAGAGATATTAGGGAGAGTGACTTGGAGGACAGAGCAGGACTTGGAAATCATAGTTCTCAAGTTAGAAACCTCTAAATTTGGCACTGATATGCTGGAATTTCTCTCTCCTGCTCTTCATCACTTTCAAGCAGCTGAGGTGTCAAGAGCGTGGAGCATGTTTGGGGGACACACTGGCCTGTCTCCACACCCTAGAACTGATACTGAAATGGTGTAGCTGGGAGAAGCAACGCCTCTCAAGCCAAAAGTGGTGGACTGTCGTAAAGGCTCATGTGACTCTTGGATTAGCAAAAGATGCAGATCCTGAAAGTGTAGACTTGAAGGGGCAAATAGCAACATGAAAGGCAGATGTGTGACTCTGCATTAAAATGCAGGGAATGGAGGAGGACAAAAGAGACTCCACAGTGCATGATGGCGGACCCAAATGTTTGAGAGAGATGGCAGTAAAGCATACTTACATACATTTACTGATGAAATTCTCCATTATAAAGGAAGAGAGAAAGAAGCTTCCTCAACCAAAAGAAAGCAAGCATAAGAGGCCACTTGAGAGAATCCAGAAGCACTGGAAAAAATTGAGACTGAACTCTGAAGAACAGGAGTGTTTTCCCTTGAACTCTGAAGAACAGAGGGAGCGTATTCCCTTGAACTCTGAAGAACAGAGGGAGTGTATTCCCTTGAACTCTGAAGAACAGAGGGAGCGTATTCCCTTGAACTCTGAAGAACAGAGGGAGCATATTCCCTTGAACTCTGAAGAACAGAGGGAGCGTATTCCCTTGAACTCTGAAGAACAGAGGGGGCGTTTTCCCTTGAACTCTGAAGAACAGAGGGAGCGTATTCCCTTGAACTCTGAAGAACAGAGGGGGCGTATTCCCTTGAACTCTGAAGAACAGAGGGAGCATATTCCCTTGAACTCTGAAGAACAGAGGGAGCGTATTCCCTTGAACTCTAAAGAACAGAGGGAGTGTATTCCCTTGAACTCTGAAGAACAGAGGGAGCGTATTCCCTTGAACTCTAAATAACAGAGGGAGTGTATTCCCTTGAACTCGGAAGAACAGAGGGAGCGTATTCCCTTGAACTCTGAAGAACAGAGGGGGTGTATTCCCTGAAACTCGGAAGAACAGAGGGAGCGTATTCCCTTGAACTCTGAAGAACAGAGGGGGCATATTCCCTTGAACTCTGAAGAACAGAGGGGGCATATTCCCTTGAACTCTGAAGAACTGAGGGGGCGTATTCCCTTGAACTCTAAAGAACAGAGGGAGCGTATTCCCTTGAACTCTGAAGAACAGAGGGGGAGTATTCCCTTGAACTCTGAAGAACAGAGGGAGCGTAGAACAGAGGGAGCGTATTCCCTTGAACTCTGAAGAACAGAGGGAATGTATTCCCTTGAACTCTGAAGAACAGAGGGAGCGTATTCCTTGAACTCTGAAGAACAGAGCGAGCGTATTCCCTTGAACTCTGAAGAACAGAGGGAGCGTATTCCCTTGAACTCTGAAGAACAGAGGGAACATATTCCCTTGAACTCTGAAGAACAGAGGGGAACATATTCCCTTGAACTCTGAAGAACAGAGGGAGCGTATTCCCTTGAACTCTGAAGAACTGACGGAGCGTATTCCCTTGAACTCTGAAGAACAGAGGGGGAGTATTCCCTTGAACTCTGAAGAACAGAGGGGAGCGTATTCCCTTGAACTCTGAAGAACAGAGGGAGAGTATTCCCTTGAACTCTGAAGAACAGAGGGAGCGTATTCCCTTGAACTCTGAAGAACAGAGGGAACGTATTCCCTTGAACTCTGAAGAACAGAGGGGGGCGTATTCCCTTGAACTCTGAAGAGCAGAGGGAGTGTATTCCCTTGAACTCTGAAGAGCAGAGGGAGCATATTCCCTTGAACTCTGAAGAACAGAGGGAGCATATTCCTTTGCTGAGGAAGAGGAGAAAACTGAAGTAGATTTGAATATGGCACAGTGACATGAACTCACTAAGGTAGATCACTCTTCTGGCCTAACTGGCTATGGAGACATGATTAGATCCCTGCTCTTCCATTTTTTAATATTCTTTTTATGAAAAGGGGAGGGGGGGGGGGATCTGATAACATGGTGACATTCCAGGCCATGTATGGATAGTGCATTTGTTTTGACAAGTAAGAATAGGAAAAAATCACATTTGGGTTTTTACTGATCATGCGAAAGGTTTAATGTGAATTTTAGTTTAGGTTCAGTTCAGCAAGGTTTTTTTTTTCTTTTTCTTAAATAGATTTGTACCTGACCTGATAAATTTGCAACACAGTAGTTATTTATTTATGTTTTTGTGGCTTTCAGTTGGTCTGTGACGAGATACTCAGTGAATTTGAGGCACTGGATTTTGATGACTTCCTTGTAAGTATAAAGAAGTATGCTGTTTATATGTATCTGTACAGTTTCAGCATCTGTATATCACTTAGAACACAACAGTGTGCTATTGCACACAGGCATGTGCATGCACACTTAAAAACATACAAACAAATACGCGTGGGCAGGTAGACACATGCGCACACAGTGACACGTGCAAACACACACATTCACACACACTCACACGCACACTGGCACAGACACACTTCACACACACTCACACACACACACACACACACACACACACACACACACATACACACACACACTCACTCACTCACTCACTCACTCACTCACTCACTCACTCACTCACTCACTCACTCACTCACACGCACACACACACACTCACATGAACACACACACACACACACACACACACACACACACACACACACACACACACACACACACACACACACACACACAAATTTAGCAAAATCACATGTATACGAAAGATACCAAATCATTTTCAGGTGTTTACTGATGGTTCAGTTTTAGATGATGGAAATGTTGGTGCAGCATTTGTTATTCCTTCGCTTAAAACTCAAAGATCGTTCTTTCTGGGTAGCAATTTATCTATATTCACAGCCGAATTAGTAGCTATAATGATGGCAATGGAATTTCTAACAGATCTTCCCATTAACATCGCTCAGATAGTTTTCTTTGTAGATTCAAAATCAGTCCTACTTGCCCTTGACTCCTCTAATATATCATCACGACCCGACCTTGTGTTTGAAATTAAATATCTTTTATACTGTCTGGTGTCTAAAGGCATTATTATAGAATTTTGCTGGATTCCTTCGCATACTGGTATACTTGGAAATGAACTGGCTGATAGGGCTGCGAAAAAAAGGTGCTAAAAAAGCAGGGTCATTTTCTGAGTTGAAAATAAAACCGTCAGTAGTAGAATGTTATCGTACCCTTGAATCGACTGCACGGAAGAGAGCTCAAACAAATGTTGATACGTCTACCGAGATTTCATCCAACCAGTGGGAAGCTTTTCCAATAGACTTTGTATAAAGAAAAATGACTGATCTTCTAGTTTATTATTCCAGACAAATATCTTCCCTTATAATTCGATTAAAGCTAAATGCTTTGAAAACAGAGTTTAGTAAGAATACTAACTGTATTTGTGGTAAAGAGATAACACTGAACCACATTTTGTTCGATTGTCACAAGTTGACTACTTTCTTACCAACATCATTACGATCCAATACTTTTTCTGAAAAAAACTTGCAAGATCTACTTTCGAATCATTCTCTGCTGATCAAAATTGCTGAATACTTAATACGTAGTCCGATTGGGGTTTTTATTTAGATAGTTTTGAGCTAATTAATTTCATTTAAGATAGTGAAGGATTTTTGTTTTCTTGCTATATGTTAAGAGAAAACAAAGGTAAAAAAACTTTTTCACCTCAGGGTAAAATTCGTCGATTAAGAAGACAAAGATGCTAAAACAGTACGTTTCAGGTCATAGACCCTTTCTCAACTGCACAGGGAAGGGGGCAAGAAGTAAGAATAAAAGGCTGACTGCTACTCACAGAAAAAGAAAGCAATCAGTGGTAGGAGTGAGTAGAGTTAAACAGTGAAAGGAAAACTTAAAGTGGGGGGGGGGGGGGGGGGGGGGGGGGGTAAGGAAAAAGGGGAAAGTGAATGTGTGTGTGTATGAGCGCCCACGGAAGCATGTGCACATGTCCGCCCGTATGTGCGTGAGTGTGTGCGCGCGTGGGGTCGCGTGCATGCGTGCGCCTGTCTGTCTGTGTGCTCGCATGGTTGTAAGATGGTGGAGGGAAAGTGTGGAAGGGAGGAGGGAAATTGGAAGGGGGATGGGGAAAAAAAAAAAAAAAAAGGGGGGGGGGGGAAGGGGGGTTAAACAATAAAGGGAAAGGGGGAGAGTGGAGAAGGGGAGGAGGGAGATGAAGAGAATGTGTGGTGTGTGTGTGTGTGGAGCGTATGCGCACGCATATGCGTGTGAGTGCTAGTGTAAGTGGTAAACAGTAAAGGAGAAGAGGGAAAGGGGAGAAGGGAGACAGGGAGGGAAAAATACAGACACACGGGGGGGGGGGAGGGGGGGGGGGGGAAGGGAAGGTGGGGGAAAGAAAAAGGGGGAAGAAGGGAGGGGGGGGAGGGAAAAAAAAAAAAAGGGGGGGGGGGGGGGGGGGAAAGGAACGGGGTGCAAGTTGAGCTGCCGAGTTCAGTCCCTTGTGTTCATGCCATATGGGGTGCGAGTGCCAAGACGGGCAATCACTGAAGACTCCATAAAGAGCCTGTAGAGTCCTGTCGACTGGTTCTGCCACACTGCTGCTACTTTGGCGTGGACAACGCAATGGTGCTGCTGGTTGAAGTGGGAGCCCACAGGGTTGTCATAATCAAGCCGCATGGAACGCAGGTGCTCGCTGAACCGTTCATCAAGGCTGCGATAGGTCTCACCTGTTATTTCTTGGTACACAGGGAGCAGGAGATGACGTAGACAAGGTCTTTTGACTGACAATTAAAACTGGTCCTTACGGTAAACTGGCCAGCAGGTCCTGTGATGACAGTGGAACCATCGATGAAAGGGCAGGTCTTACAACCCTTGCGGCCGCATGGTGTAGTGCCAGCGTTCCATGCGGCTTGATTATGACAACCCTGTGGGCTCCCACTTCAACCAGCAGCACCATTGCGTTGTCCACGCCAAAGTAGCAGCAGTGTGGCAGAACCAGTCGACAGGACTCTACAGGCTCTTTATGGAGTCTTCAGTGATTGCCCGTCTTGGCACTCGCACCCCATATGGCATGAACACAAGGGACTGAACTCGGCAGCTCGACTTGCACCCCCGTTCCTTTCCCCCCCGCCCCTTTTTTTTTTTTTTTCCCTCCCCCCTCCCTTCTTCCCCCTTTTTCTTTCCCCCCCTTCCCCCCCCCCCCACCCCCCCCCGTGTGTCTGTATTTTTCCCTCCCTGTCTCCCTTCTCCCCTTTCCCTCTTCTCCTTTACTGTTTACCACTTACACTAGCACTCACACGCAGGCACACGCATATGCGTGCGCATACGCTCACACACACACACACACACACATTCTCTTCATCTCCCTCCTCCCCTTCTCCATTCTCCCCCTTTCCCTTTATTGTTTAACCCCCTTCCCCCCCCCCCTTTTTTTTTTTTTTTTTTTTTTTCCCATCCCCCTTCCAATTTCCCTCCTCCCTTCCACACTTTCCCTTCACCATCTTACAACCATGCGAGCACACAGACAGACAGGCGCACGCATGCACGCGACCCCACGCGCGCACACACTCACGCACATACGGGCGGACATGTGCACATGCTTCCCACGGCGCACACAATTACAGCCTCTTGGCCGGCGAGGGAGGCCCGCCTATTTTTAACGAGCGCCCAACCTCCCTCCCCCGCAGTAGCACTCCCACCTCTCCCCACCCCCATCCCATCCCTCTCGCATCGCCCACACATTCCTTCCCAGCTTCTCTGTGGCGAGGTACACGCAGCGCGGAACGGCAGCATCACTGTGGCGAGGTACACGCTGTGCCGATCGGAATGTGTAATGCTGGTCTCCCCAGAGCCAAGAAAGTGGCTTTGCAGAAACTACTGACCACTTGTACTGCTGTGTCAGCCCCGATATGGCCCTTTGCGGTCGGCTTTGCTATAAACAACATTACAATTACCGTACTGCTGGATCGACAAGGGGGAGAGAGAGAGAGAGAGAGAGAGAGAGAGAGAGAGAGCAAAACGCACACACACGAAGAGAGAGAGAGAGAGATAGAGACAGACAGACAGACAGACAGACAAAGAGAGAGACAGATAGAGGGCAAAAGAAACACACACACACACACACACACACACACACACACACACAAAAACCTTCGTCTAATATCACTTTATGTGGAAAGACAACAACAACAACAACACACAAAACCTCCTTAAAGATGCATCTTTTCCCTCGGACTGATTAACAATATCCACTTACAACTGTGCGCGTGTTTTCTAGTGTTGAACGCGCTCGTGTGTCTGTCTGCGTGTGTGAGTTTTTCGGCGGTGTGTGTGTGTGTGTGTGTGTGTGAGTGTGTGTGTGTGTGTGTGTGTGTGTGTGTGTGTGTGTGTGTGTGTGTGTGTGTGTGCTTTGAATAGGAATTATAATGTTATCATGTTTATCCTTTTACATTACATTACGTTACGTTACACACACACACACACACACACACACGAGAGAGAGAGAGAGAGAGAGAGAGAGATTTAATACTTACGGTAATACTTACATTCATTGTTTGCTGCCCTCAAAACGTTGTCAAGCCCATTCACCAGACGCAGACGTAAACACACACTACTAGCCAACACAATTTGTTTTGCGTGTTTCATGCATTTTTTTTTTTTTTTTTGCTGTGAGTGTAACATGCTTAATTTCCACATAAACATGAACAGATTTTGGTGTGCATGTTTCATGCTCTTTTACGCTACGTTTGTAACATGCTGAGTTGTTTTTTTTACGCTACGTTTGTAACATGCGGAGTTTTTACACACACACACACACACACACACACACACACACACACACATGAGCATGTGTGTGGGGGTAAGAGAGAGAAAGAGGGAGATAGAGAATCAAAGCAACGTGAGAGGGGGCGAAAGAAAGAGAGAGAGAGAGAGAGAGGGGGGGGGGGGGGGGCAATGCAAGACAGGACAGAGGAAGACAGAGAGATTTTGTACTCACGGTTGTGCAGCGTAGTCGATGTAGGATGTATCCATCATTGTTAAAATTCAGCTGAGCATGTTACTTATCACGGACTGTCCCGTTAAATGGAAGATGATAATACAGTATTGCTGTTTTCCTTTGTATGCAAACAACTAAGAAGTCTCACAGACTGATTCTCTTTATATCACTTTCATGTGAAGTGATTTGGAAATTGTCGCGTTGGTTGCCAGCCAGCAAGTACTCGACTCATGGGGGAGCAGGGAGGGCGGGGTGGGGTTGGGTGGGGGTGGGGCATTAAACCTGAGTTATGTCTACAGTAAAGTAAATGTAACATGCAAAAAAAAAAAAAAAAAAAGAACGGTCTTTACTCTTAAAAGAAAGCAGTCTATATGGGTGCAGTGCAATGAATGAATAACACAGGGCTCAGTTGCAAAGAACAAAACAAACTTGGACTTACTGACATACCAAACCAAAAGCTGCGATTTTCATACAGTAAAGCAACAACAACAACAAGAACAACAACAACCAGTCAGCCAACCCAACCATCCAAACTAACAAAGAAAACAAATTAAATAACAAAAAAGCTTTAAAAGCTAATGGACACGGACAAAAAAAAAACGACACTAGACTATATACAACATAGAGAACAGGAAACATGATGACTGTGTAAGTTGGCACCTGAGAAAATGCATTTATAAGCATATGCAGCTGCGCATTCATGATGACTACAATGGGCGTGCAGTTATCTGGTGAAACGCACACACACACACACACACACACACACACACTCTCTCTCTCTCTCTCTCTCTTTCTCTCACACACACACACACACACACACACACACACACACAGCGATTGATCCCTGTGTCAGTGTGTGTGCGCTCACATAGGATTACGTGTATGTGTGTGTGTGTGTGCGCGCACGCGCGTGCGCGCGCGCACATGCGCGCGCGTGCGCACACGCATGTGAATGAGTATGCATGTTCTTGAGAGAGAGAGAGAGAGATTCTGGGTTTGTCCATTGTCTAAAATTTGGAATGTTACTTTGCCTTTCCTTTCTTTTTTTTCTTGGGCGTGTCTTGCATTATGGGGGATGCTTGCATCCATTGCTCTTGCATGATCAGGGCCAGCCTCTGGTCATCTTTTCTAATACCCCATGCTCTGCGCTTCAGCTGGTTGACAGTGGCATGCATACCTTCTCCCCCTGTTCACCAAGTAAAGCTAACCCAAATTTCCATCTCTGGATCCATTCAGCACAGTGGTCTTCAAGGATGTGCTGCTTTGGGATAACATTGATCTGATGAACAAAGTACGTTCTGTACAGTGTCATGTACTGGTCGATTGCGAGTTGGATCTCTTTAAAATCCTCAACAGGCTGGCTTGATGATAGTAGGCTGTGCACATTGGAATAAGCCTTGTTCAACGTGGTGTATTTACATTTTATTTCTCTTCCTATGGCCTGAATGCTTTGGTCGTCTGTCATACTATTCACTGTATTCTCTATGCTGTCAAAGATATCTGTGATGACCTCTGCTTTGAGGTATTTGTTACAGTGGTTGCCGATAAAAGTGCCACTGTAGTAGGCTTGCTTCACGATCCTGTGTCTTTGAAGCACAGACTCAACTGCAACACCTACTGGTCCTTCACCCTTCTTGAAAGGATTAAGGCCTTTCAGTGAAGGAGTATCTGTTTTCTGACTTTGACAACATATCTTCACCATCCTAACACTTCTTTGAAACTCCCTGTGTGTACCTCTTACATTTGGTTCTTCTTTCTTTGCCAGATCTAGCGCTATCCTTTTGTCAACATCATAGCGGTCATCTTCCAAAAGATCATGATGCTTCTTGACAATTCCCAAAAGGATATGAAGGTAGGGAGGGGTGACATGATCTAGTTCAATGTCCCACACATTCGGCAAGATAAGATTCTGGAAGCACTTGGCCTGAGATTTTTTTCCACCTTCTTTCACAAACTTGGCATGCATTTTCTTCATGCCTTCAAGCGTTCTCTGTTTGATGGTATCCCCAAATCGATCACTGCACTTCTTTTGTGCTTGTTCCTTTGTGGCTGTACACCACAGACATGGATACACACCCTGAGCTCCAGACAGCCCATACATTTTCAGGAGGAAATCATAATCCCCAAACAGAAACGGTCTAATATTTTTTCCTTTCCATGTTGTTTGTGCAAGCCGACTGATCTGCTGCTTGAAAGGATTCAAAACAGTTCTGATGTTTTCACTGCTGTCTTTTGCCTCTACTATGCAGACCAGGAAACAGTTTTCCTTGGCATTGGGGTGTTCTAGATTTGCGACAGACATGACCAGTTTGAAACTGCCACCCCATGATCACCTCCAACTTTCACCCATATTTCATTTTCAGGAATAGTGTTATGATGCCATGTCAACAACTTCTTTTCTTCATACTGGTCTAATAGTTTTTTCAGGAATGTTGGCAAATCTTCAACCCGTACCACAGGGGTACTTTTCTTTTCATCTCTGTTAGTTTTCTGGTCATGGAGGATTAGTTTTTTCCAGTCTACCCGAATCTTTCCACACTTCAAACTGTTTTGAAACTGTCTTTCTTTTTCCTCACTATCAAGTGTTATCCCTGCCTGTTTTGATATCTTCCTAAACTGCCTCTGTTTTGCCCAAGTCAGCAACATTCTTGCTTTCATTTTTGTTGCCTGTTTTGCAGTGATGTGTCCTTTCAAACAACCAGCAGCTTTTAGTATCTCTGTCCTTTTTCTTTTTCCGGTGAATCTAAGCTCAGTGCTTTGCTGTTTCAACAAATCAGACTCCGAAGCACCTGAATATTCTCTGCGGATTTGGGCAACCTGGTGTCCTCTTTTCCTTCTAGTGGGAGTACTTGCAAAAGCTGAAGACTTTCTGGCTTTGATGATTTTTTTTAGAATTATAGGCTGACCCTAGTTTTGCATTCAACAGTCCGTTTGTCACTGGATTGTTCCATTTTGATACGGACTAAACGAGTGAGATACGCTTCTTCTCCAGCTGTCAGAGGTGCACACAAATCTTCTAGTGGTCGAACTAATTTTCTTTTCTCAGTTTGTGATGAGCGGTGCTTCACTGTTTTGTGTGGTTTTGTTTGTCCCGGAATCTTTGTAGGAGGGCTAGTTACAGGTGTGCTCAGCACTGACTGTGTTTGCATTCCTGATGTGCAGTCAATTGATGTGTATCGATCTCCGTTTGGACTTGTAAACTGCTCATATTGTTGGCATCATTCTGAAAGAAGTCTGGCCTTCGGGCATTGAGAAAGTCCAACAGCCGCCTTTTGACAGTCTTCTGTTGAGGTGTTGACGATGCTGAAGGCTGGAACATTGCTCCTCTGTCACTGCTGTCAGCTTCTGTTCTGCTAGTGTTATTGCTGCTGAGAGATGTTTCTTCACAGGCACGACTGAGGGTATTGTCAAGAGCTTCACTTACATCCGCCACACTGCTATCATGTACTGTCTCAGTTGCAGTGACGTTGTCGACATTGACGTCATCACTACTACTAGGAGGGCCTGTATTACAAGCTTGCTCACTGATTCCATCAACGTAGTCATCACAAACATTCTGATCTATATTTGTGTTACAAGTGGTGGTCATTGTTCTGTCTCTTGCTATGTTGTCTGCAACATTGCTGCCACAAATATCCCCATCTGAATAAGGAACAGCACTGTCAGAAATATCACCTACACTACCTGTGTCAAGCGACTCACCTTTCTTACTGTCATCACAGATTTCCTTGCTGCTGACAGTTCTGTTTTGATTTGCTAGGGGGTCCAGTTTCCTTTTTTTAACACGTCTACGTGGTATGGACTGTTCATGAAACGTGTGACACACAGTGCAATCAGCTTCTTCAATCGTTGGGTCAAACTCAGTCCACAGGCTATATGTACTGGCTATCTGTCCTTTTATTGATTGGAGAACAGCAGCACTTTTTTTTCCGTTTCATATAAACATAACAATTTGTACACATTGTTCTAGAGTACAGTTTGCCTTCTGTTTCTTCAGAAATGATAAGTCCATATGACTGTTCCAGTTCTGATGCATATTTATTGCAATAAATTGTTTTCCTGTAACGGGTTGGTTTTGACCGACCGCCACAGAGTCTACATAAAGAATTCAGTCTCTCTGTATGATTAGTTTCTGTGTGCTTAACGGACGCCATCTTCAGTCACACACACACACACACACACACACACACACACACACACACACACACACACACACACACACACACACAGAGAAAGACAACTAAACACCAAGGACGGCAATGTACACTTACATGCACATTCATTAACTTATCTGAAAAGACACAGTGCAGTACACACAATTAGTCACTGACGCCCAATTCTCTCTCTCTCTCTCTCTCTCTCTCTCTCTCTCTCACACACACGCACACACGCACGCACGCACGCTCGCACTCACGCACGTACGTACACACGACCGCATGTGCGCATGCACGCGCGCACCCCCACACACACTGCAGACGGGGAAAAGAATAAATCAGTAAGTGAAAGTATAGGGGTGGGGGACGGAAGTTGTGAGGAAATTAACACGGGGAAAAGCCGCCGAGTTCTTAAGTGAAGAAAAACACTGGGGAAAATTGATGATTTCTGCAATGACGTAAGTCAGAAGCATGCAGAGATAGAGAGAGGGAGAGAGGGGGGGGGGGGGGGGGGGAGACAGATACAGAGAGAGAGAGACAGAGAGAGAGAGAGAGAGAGAGAGTGAGTGAGACAGAGAAACAGCACGTGGCCTGTTGTCAGCTTGTAGGGAGCATGCACGGCGTGTTAAATGAACACACAGACAGTGACGTCAGACACGGAGACGCTTACTGAGCTGGGAACAAAGACAGTTTTACACCCCACATATAGCCTTCCACCGGCCTGTAACTAGTAAATGACTTAGATAACTTAGTACTTGAAACTAAAAACTTTCCAGTGAACAATTGTAAGAGCGGACACCAACCCCCAAAAGACCTGAATTTAAGTTTTGATATTGTCAACAAACCCCAAAATGCACGAATTTTACTTATCTCAAAGAAGGAAACGTTTTCCCGTTGCTCACACTGACGGAGATGGCGTTTTGAAGATTTGGACAAAAGTGATATCCTGTCTACTTCTTTACAGAGCTAAGACTATATGAACACTGAAACAAACGAAGATGATGAACTGCAGTATCCAAAACACACCGAAATTCGCACTTATTGCACAAATTCGCCACAGAGAACACCACGCGCAACTATGGCGGGTAGCATCTTTCTTCTTCCCTGCAGCTGAAGCTGGTCGCAGTGCGCGCGTTCACGCTGATTGGTTAATAGCTGGCCGCTTTATTTAGCTGACGGCCAGTAAAATGGCAAAGTCTCGCTCACACTAAGCGCGGGGCAAACGACGGGGTCTCGTGTGCCATGTTCCGTGGGCGCTCATACACACACACATACACTTTCCCCTTTTTCCTTACCCCCCCCCCCACCCCCCTCCCACTTTAAGTTTTCCTTTCACTGTTTAACTCTACTCCTACCACTGATTGCTTTCTTTTTCTGTGAGTAGCAGTCAGCCTTTTATTCTTACTTCTTGCCCCTTCCCTGTGCAGTTGAGAAAGGGTCTATGACCTGAAACGTACTGTTTTAGCATCTTTGTCTTCTTAATCGACGAATTTTACCCTGAGGTGAAAAAGTTTTTTTACCTTTGTTTTCTCTTCACTTTTACGTCGATCCTGCGGTCTTCATCTTTTTTCTTTTTTTTTTTATTGCTATATGTTAGTTTTTCCCCCACTAATTGTTGTATTTAAGATTATTGATCTGTTTATTGTTCAGTTTTGACACATATACAGATACATACACATACACACTCACATACAAAGGCCTACATTCATGCTTACACAACACATAGGCTTATTCATTTAATCATTCAGTCAGTCAGTCACTCTCTTCTTTCATTCACGTCTAATATCACTCAAAGTGAACAGACGTTAAACAGAAGTACGAACGAACGAACACACACATGCACACACACACACACACACACACACACACACACACACACACACATACACACACACAACGCGCACACACACACACACTCACTCACTCACTCACACGCTCACACAAACACACACACACACACACACACACACACACACACTCACTCACTTACACGCTCACACACACACACACACACACACACACACACACACACACACACAAACGCACATGTCGGTGTTCTGTTAGTGGCAAAGAAAGGTGAAGATCAGTATAGTTAAATGAATTCAGCTGGCTGAAGTGAGCATTGTAAAATGAAAGGGCAGTATTTAAACTGCCACTTCTTGGTGGGAATTGTGTTAAGCGGTAATGTGAATGGCAGGACGAATGAGAGGAAAACTGGATGCCCAGTGGGTAAAACAGGAACAGGCAAGACAGACCATCTCTCTTTCGGCCAGTTTCTTTCCTTTTTTTTTTAACATTTGATTTCAGCTCCTGTTCCTGTTACCACTAACCAAAGTGATGTGTGCCCTTTTGTGTGAAAGTAGTCAGGGATACAGGCAACTTTGTACTGTTTGTTCCAAAGTCTTGTTTACAGGCGGCTTTTTTCCTTGTCCTTGTCTCTGTGGTGTTAGCTTTGCTTGGAGTCGCACGTATATATACGCTGCATGCAAACAACAAGCAAAAACAGAAATTTAGCAAAGCTTAAACTTTCCTGTGGAGGATTTAGATTTCTTTTTTCTCATGTCATGGATATGTTTCAGGAAGAGAGTGAGCTGTATCTTCGCCGGTCTTTTACTGTCCTTGGGTCTGGTCTCTTTTACAAGGTAAATAGTGTTTCTGATAATATCTGTTTTGACAGACTGATTGACTGTCTCCTGTCAATCATGTGTCTGGTTCTGCCTGACTGACTACAGACTGACTGACTGTCTCCTGTCAATCATGTGTCTGGTTCTGCCTGACTGACTACAGACTGACTGGCTGTCTCCTGTCAATCATGTGTCTGGTTCTGCCTGACTGACTACAGACTGACTGGCTGTCTCATGTCAATCATGTGTCTGGTTCTGCCTGACTGACTACAGACTGACTGGCTGTCTCCTGTCAATTATGTGTCTGGTTCTGCCTGACTGACTACAGACTGATTGACTGTCTCCTGTCAATCATGTGTCTGGTTCTGCCTGACTGACTACAGACTGACTGGCTGTCTCATGTCAATTATGTGTCTGGTTCTGCCTGACTGACTACAGACTGACTGTCTGTCCCTGTAAATCATGTGTCTGGTTCTGCCTGCCTGACTACAGACTGACTGTCCCCTGTAAATCATGTGTCTGGTTCTGCCTGTCTGACTACAGACTGACTGACAGTCCCCTGTAAATCATGTGTCTGGTTCTGCCTGACTGACTACAGACTGACTGACTGTCTCCTGTAAATCATGTGTCTGGTTCTGCCAGACTGACTACAGACTGACTGACTGTCTCCAGTAAATCATGTGTCTGGTTCTGCCTGACTGACTACAGACTGACTGACTGTCCCCTGTAAATCATGTGTCTGATTCTGCCTGACTGACTGTCTCCTGTAAATCATGTGTCTGGTTCTGCCTGACTGACTGTGTCTGTCTGTGTCTCACTCTCTCTCCATGTCCATCTGTCTGTCATACTCTGTCTCTCTCTCTCTTTTTATCTCTCTCTCTTTCTCTGTCTCTCTGGTCTTGGCTCTAGTCTCTTTTACAAGATACATCATTTTTCAGATATCTGTCTGTCTCTTGTCTATGTCTGTATGACTCTCTCTCTGATCTTTTTTCCAGATCCCTGTCTCTCTCTTTCTCTGTGTGTCTCTGTCTGCCTGTCTCTCTGCCTGTCTCTCTGTCTGTCTCTCTGTCTGTCTGTCTGTCTCTCTCTTTTGCTGGCCTTGGCTCTTGTCTCTTAAGACAAGATACCTTTTGTGTCCACTCTGTCTCTCTCGCTCTTGCTAGTCTAAGCTGTTGTCTCTTGTATTAGATATGTGTTATGTCAGATATCTGTCTCTGTCAGTCTGTCTATCTGTCTGTTTCTGTTTTCTCTGTCACTGTCTGTCTGTCTTTGTGTCTGAGTCTCTTTGTCTCTCTGTCTCTGTCTGTCCGTCTGTCTGTCTGTCTTGTCCACCCCCCTCCCCCTTTCTTCTTCTGCTTTCTCTTCATTGTTGTTGTCTTCTTCTTCCTCTTCCTTTTCTTCATCTTCTCATTTGCTACTCATTTGTAGTAGTATGAGTATCTTGGCCTTCCCCACTGAAACTCTTCTTCCTTTTCTTCATTTTTGTCCTCCTCTCTTCTGGTGTCAATGACAGTAAGGTCTTATGTGTGCAGAAGAACAGACATTTCAAAAGCAAACAAAACTTCTATACACTCTGCTTGTGCATTAGGATGGAGACAGAAGAAGTTACACACTGGTCTTGTTTGTTAAGCCACAGTTATCAAATATGTGAAAATCAAGAGGCCGGTAAATGATTCTAAATGAAGAAACAAACATGTACATGGCTTTTCATCCCATTGGAATTTTTCAAGATGATGCAGGTTTTGAAAGTAAAGATATCATGCCCTGCAGCAGAACATGTGGTCTGAAAGGTACAGCATCTTTGGCTGAAGCTGACAAGACTCCACAGTGATGGGATTTTTGTAACATTGTATTTTTGAGTGTGAATGTTATCCAACCCTGTTGTCAGCCAGTTTCCTTTTTCTTTTCCACCCAGAAATATCTAGTCTGCAGCCACCTCCAGGACTCTGATCTGCGGGATGTCTACGGGTTTCTGAAGTGCCATAGTCTGCTAACCTTAGCCTCCCGCCAGCCCATCGATGAGCTGGTCATCTGGCAGGAAGTGCACCTGACTTGCCGTGAACCTTCCACCACTATGGAGACCAAGCCAGTGGGGTACCGGGAGCCTCCCGCCCGTTGGTTCATGTTGATTGTGGGGATGGTGAGTTGGGGGTGTCTGAAAGATGGGTTCTGAACAAGAGTGTGAATGAAACTTTTTTCTGAATAGGATTTAAATGGAAATCTTTATTTGAAAAACACACAAGTATGGAATTCATTATCTTCAAAGGGAGGCGCTGTTGTTTGTAATGAACAGATTCCATACAATTTAAAACTTTAATGCTCAGTGTAGTGTTGTAATTTACAGTGGTTTTGACTTTGGCTTGTATTTCTGACAGGTGTGGTATGTGAGTTTTTATTTTGTTTTGCTTTCATATGCCAAGGCATTGGGTTTGAATCTTGACAGCAGATAGATGGTTGTTATCTATGTTAGTATATGAATCAGTTAAAGTTCATAGATACATCAGTTTATGTACAGTTTCATTTTTTAAGTACATCATGTAATGAAACAGTGATGTTCATAATCACACCTTTGTAACTCCCAGTATCTGAATTAGTTTGTAACACCATCAGCATCTGAATCAGTGTGTAACTCCCTCAGCGTCTGAATCAGTGTGTAACTCCCTCAGCGTCTGAATCAGTGTGTAACTCCCTCAGTGTCTGAATCAGTGTGTAACTCCCTCAGTGTCTAAATCAGTGTGTAACTCCCTCAGTGTCTGAATCTGTGTGTAACTCCCTCAGCATCTGAATCAGTGTGTAACTCCCTCAGCGTCTGAATTAGTGTGTAACTCCCTCAGCATCTGAATCAGTGTGTAACTCCCTCAGTGTCTGAATCAGTGTGTAACTCCCTCAGCGTCTGAATCAGTGTGTAACTCCCTCAGCGTCTGAATCAGTGTGTAACTCCCTCATTACATGAATCAGTATAAGACTTCATCAGTGTCTGAATCAGTTTGTCACTACAGCAATGTCTGAACCATTGTGTCATCACCACAGTGTCCAAGTGTGTGTGTGTGTGTGTGTGTGTGTGTGTGTGTGTGTGTGATGACAGAAGCACTTCATGCTGGCCACGGTGCTGGAGGCGGGGGGGTGTAGCCAGGAGGCAGTGGGCAGGACAGGTCCCCACCCTCTGTTTGTGGACCAGGCCCGCGCCACCCTGGTGCAGCTGGACACTGAGGACGTGCACCTGTCACACTGCTGCCAGCACAGGTAACCGCTGGACAGAGGAGGGGGGGGGGGGGGGGGGGGGCTGGCACAGGAGGATGGGGAGTGACTAGGAATGGTGAGTGTAGGGAGGGTGTATGGGATGGGAGGAACCATGTAGGTGTCATGTATAGAGGGAGGGGGAGGGTCTGAATGTGAGAGGTTTAAAGGAGGTGGGGAGTGACTAGGAATGGTGAGTGTACGGAGGGTGTATGGGATGGGAGGAATCATGTGGGTGTCATGTATAGAGGGAGGGGGTGGGGGAGGGTCTGAATGTGAGAGGTTTAAAGGAGGTGGGGAGTGACTAGGAATGGTGAGTGTAGGGAGGGTGTATGGGATGGGAGGAATCATGTGGGTGTCATGTATAGAGGGAGGGGGAGGGGGAGGGTCTGAATGTGAGAGGTTTAAAGGGGGTGGGGCAGGTGATGGCAGTGGGGAGAGTGAAGGAAAAAAAAACAGGCAAGAATGAGGAGATGTACACATGCATAAGAAAGATAGAACACTATTTAAAAGAAACGAGCTGGGGAGCATATGGATTTTGGATAGGAAAGGAAGAAGGAAAGTGGAAGAAGGAAAGACGTGCAAGTCCTACAAAGAAGAGAGGAGGAAGGGATATTGGTTTGGGATATGAAACGGGAAAGGAAAGTGTGCACATTGACACATAATGTCCACTATCACTCAGAGTAACATGGCTACCGGAATAACCATCGTGGAGGAATAGGCAGAGGACTGCCTGGCTCAACCAAACAGATTTTTATGGATAGGAAGTACCCATTTGTAAGTCAGGAACCCTGGGGATCGAACCAGTCCTGTTGGATTGCAAACTTAATGCTTTAACAATTGGGCTATTCAGGTACCACTGAGGGCCAGTTTGGTACTTCAAAAGCATTTTTCTGTCTGTGGGCAACCTCAAGATCGGGTCATTTTCTTCATGCTGGAATAGACAGACTGATAGAAAGAAACACTGGCGATAAAATGCAGCAAACCATTGATGTACAGGGGGTAAGGGTTTTGTATGCACAGACTGGTGGAAGAGCAGGAATCGCCTCTCACCACTAGCCCTGAGCGTTACGTGGTCCACACCAAGCAAGCCAAGGATGAGACCAGCAACGTGGTCAAGTCCACTGTCACTTCAAAACCTCGTAAATATGAATTTTTGTCTCTTGACCATGTGATGGGTGTAATGGTCAGAGTGTGTGTGTGTGTGTGTGTGTGTGTGTGTATTTGCATGTGTAGTTTTCTTTCTTTGCATGTAAGAGCACAGATGTCGAGAAAAAATATAAAACTATCAAAGGGTTTGAGGTATGTGAGGCAAGGGTTTAGTATTCAAGATTTCAAAACTGAGGCACACAGTGGAAAATATAGAGGATTTAGAGATGGAATATATATTATAACTTTGAGTAACAAAAGAAAAAGAAGAAAAAAAGATTCTTTATTTCTGTAGACGTACTTCCTCTAAAGGAGCATTAAAGACCTTGTTTTTAACTTTCAGCGCATAGTGCTCTGCATAATACAAATTTGACTGCCACTTCAAGCCTTCACAAAAAGCCCTAGGTGATCAGCTGCAGTGTAATTAGACTGCAGTTAAACCTGATTGCCCATTCAGATATGCATGATGTGCCATCACAAGTGACATACAGGCAACAAAGGAATGTTGAACATTAGGAATTTATCAGAAGATGGATGGTGTCACATTCATTCCAGAATGGGCTGTCAGACAAACACGTGAAGTGGAATATCAGCCCTTTAAAGCATGATGAAAAGTTGAAGGTGCGCAACACCCATGAAAGAGTTGCAGTATTTCGGTTTATTACAAAACCTTTTTCAAGCAACAACACTATCAGCAGTTTAAAAATTTTCAAAAGTTACATATTCTTGGGGGTTTTTTTGAGTTAAGGAAACAGTGATAGTGAGCAAAGAGCAAATAGATTCTAGATGATCAAGGCTGTGCCAAACTTTGTGTAATTATTGATTGCATGTGGAGTGACTGTGTATTTGCTCTCTTTTCGCAAAACAAGGTAAGGTAGTCTCATAAGATAAACACAGACTCAAATAAGAGCAGATAAACTGTGTGCTCTCTGTAAATGCTGTAGAGGACTTTTAACACTTGCAGCTAGTCCGGGCCGATCGAGCAATGAAGGACCATTCAAGTACAGATCCAGTCCCAGAAGTGATCGGAGGCCTGGTAGGTAGAGTCACTTTTACACAAGTTTCACTTTTGTGTCAATTAAGATTTTTTTTTTTTCAAAGCATGATGTAGTTCAGTCTATATGTGTTGTTTTTTTTTTTGGCTTTATCATGAAAATTTCTAAAAAAAATTTTGCGTGAATCATAGTAACAACATAAAACCTTTACTGTTGATTTCGGCTTGAAAATGTGTCAAGTATATTAGAATGCATTACTGACAGAAAAGTAAATATTTTGTCATTTAGTCTTCCTTGTATTCTTACTGAAGACAAATGCTATCTATGAGTGGTTATAACACTGGACTCTTAAGCTGAAGGTTATAGGTTCAAATCCTGGCTTGGCCTGAAGTGTGGAGCATGATTTTTCTCTGAGTCTGCAGGTCAGCATGTAATGGAGACCTTCAGATGATTGAACACCTGTTTTGAGGACATTGAACCTGCCCTTACATGTCTTCAGTATTATGACTCTCTCGCTGTAAACACTTGTTTATTTCTGGAACATTGGGTGAGCACTACCTCCTGATGTTATGCTGTATATGTGTGCAGATGAACAGATATCTGTGAGTCATAAAAAAGCATTAAGCAACACAATACTTTTGAAATGATGTAGGTGTCAAGCATTCCCATTGCCCACTGAAATGCTGTGAGAAATGACCATGGCATCCCTTAGTCCCTGGGACAGCATGATTCTTAGATGCTAATTTTTTTATAATGTGAACAAGTTTGAGCTTAAGAGGACACACAACTTGTCAGTCACTTTCATTCACAGCGGCAGACAGTGACGCGGGTAGTGAGACAGGTGCCATGACCCGCCAAGGGAGTAAACTCTCCTATGGTTCCAATGATTCGGGTGGCAGTGGCAGCAGTACTGGAGCATCAAAGGTTGGTTAGTTTTGGAGTTGCTGGTGTTTTTTTTTTAGCTGTATATTTCTTCGTAATTATAGGGATAGATTTTTGCATTTTTCAGTGTTCCTTTTTACTAGTGTACAAATTGAAACATGTATGTGATGCAGACATGATTACTGCCCCAGAACAGCCATATTGGTTACTGAAAAAAGTGAAAGTTGACAACCATCCTGCATGCTATTGCTGCAGGTGGCGTGTTACTGAAAACATAAACAAACCCGGAAGCAAATGGATGCACCTTTCTTCACAGGTGGACAAACCTGATGGCAGACTGGAAATCATATCTCAAATTCTGAGTGCACAGGCGTAAGTCCTCAACCGAAGTGAGCTGCAATCAAAACGCTGATGAGATACCTAGCTGTTGCAAGCAAATCAGAATATGTGAGATTGATAAAGAAGCTGAAAAGCAAATATTTTGGGGAAAAAAGAAAAAGAAAGAAAATCAGTACCACCAAACCAATATAAAATATTGCAATAAACAGCAGCCATGTTTACAACAACGAAAGGAAAAACTTTCATTGGTTCTTGGTCTTCATGTGCACATTCTTCATCAGTCACAGTGGCCATGGTGATGTGAGTGTGCCAGTGTGTATATGTGTACATTTGCATTGCATCACATGTGTAAAAATATGGTATGTTCCTTACGTCACCAGTTCCTGATGGAAAGATTGGGGTTGGCATCTTGTGTACACACTTTGGCTCCAAATAGTTAACATTTTAAAACGCACACATGCAGTCTCTCTCTCTCTCTCTCTCTCTCTCTCTCTCTCTCTCTCTCTGTCTCACACACCACACACACACACACACACACACACTTGTACATTAGCGTAAACAAAGAACCATTCATTTACGTCCACCCTCGATTTCTACAAAAATGCCTGTCCCCAATTAACAGTGGACGCACACAGGCAGACACTTTCAGATACATACTCAAACACGCACACTGCACACACATACAGAGCACAAGGTGCTTTAAAGGTTCCTAAAATGCTCTGCATCAAGAAAGATTTAGACTGTTCAGAGAAGTATTAAGAAAAATGCAATTTTTGGGATAATGGCCTTGTTGGCTCTGTACGAATACGTATGGTATATCAGTTTTTTCCTCTTCATGCACATGCTTATACTCGTACACATTCATACGAAGGTACACACACACAAACACACTCACACACTCACGCGTGCACACACACACAACACACACACACACATGCACACACACACACACACACACACACACACACACACACACACACACACACTGTCTCTCTCTTTCTCTTTCTCTCTGTCATTTCCACCACTTTGCCATTAAAACATGACCGAAGTACCGAAAAGCATCTATCATAACTGTAATGCATACAGTTCTGGAACACAGAATAAAACGGCAAAAACTTACCTAACTCATATACCTAGAGATGTAAGAAGCTTAATCCACAGATTACGTTTAAATTCACTGAAAACAAAATTCAGTAGAAATGTTAGATGTTAATTCATTGCCCCAAAACAAAGAACTTGATTATCATGGCTGGTGGTAATACTTCCGATAGATCGACGTCACCACTCTCTAAAATGTTGAATGATTATTCGTTTCTCAGATTAGTTAGTCAAAGTTTCTTACAGAGTCCAGTTGGCATTTTTCTTTAATTGGTTTTATCTAGGGTGTTTTTTTTTTTGTTTGTTCGTTTGTTTTTTTTGAACACATAGTAGTATTCAAAGTTCTACACGCTTTTCCCCTGTCCCTCCACCATTCTTTTCATAAGCACACATTCGCATACCACACACACCATTAACACATCGTCTGATATCACTTTTAGTGAGAAGACGTTAAATTGAGGAACAACACACACACACACACACACACACACACACACACACACACACACACACACACACACACAGAGTCTGACTCTGTTTCTCTTTCTCTCTGTCATTTCCACCACTTTGCCATTAAAACATGACCTAAGTACCAGAAAAGCATCATGAAAAAACTTTATAGCAGTTCCCATATGATTTGTTGTTGTTGTTGCAGCCCAAAACAGGTCGTTTCAGTTCCTTACTGGACATGTCCTCCATCGGTCGCAGTATGTCTGCTTTGCACATTGACACCATTGGCACTCCAGGAGCACAAGGAAAGTGAGTGAGCTGCTGACTCCTTTGCTGAGCATGGCAAAGCTTATTCATGTGGCTTTTTGCTGTTTCTCTGTTTCACAGCTATAGTCTTTCCTCTGTGTGTGTGTGTGTGTGTGTGTGTGTGTGTGTATGTGTGTGCATGCTGGTGGTGATGGTGGTTGATTGGATGGTGTGATGTGTTTGTGTGTGAGTGTGTGTGTGAGTGTGTGTGTGTGTGTGTGTGTGTGTGTGTAGGTGGTGATGGTGGTTGATTGGATGGTGTGATGTGTGTGTGTGTGTGTGTGTGTGTGTGTGTGTGTGTGTGTGTGTGTGTGTGTGTTAATGTGAATGCATGTGGTAATGTGTCATGCCAACCCATTTTTCACTTGTGTCTCTCTCTCTCACTGTCTCTCTCTCACTGTCTCTAGTCTGAGGCTTGCAGGAAAGGAAAAAGAGGGGGGGTAACTGAGATGTTAAAGTCACTAAGAAGGTTAAATACAACAGATTTACAGTTATTTCTGAAACTATTTGATACACAGATTGAACCAGTTCTGACTTATGCAGCCGAAGTTTGGGGTCTTGAGAAAGAAAGTGATCTCATAGAAACTGTACATACATTTGGCTTAAAAAGATTTCGGAACGTTCCCCTGCATGCCTCAAACAAACTGGTCTGTGGATAAAAACAACTATGAAATGTATAAAGTAATGGCTAAAACTCCTTAAATTACCCATGTCACGACTATGCAGACAGGCAAATGAAATGCTTCTTGTTCAGCATGAACCTGGGCATAACAATTGGGTAACCAATGTGCAGAAGGTTTTATGTGAAAATGGATTTGGAATAGTGTGGATGTTTAAAGGAGATGGAAGGGAATGTGGTTTTCCTGCTGAATTTAAGGACAGACTTATTTCATATAATATGCAAAACTGGCATTCAGCATTAGAAAACAATGACAAATATAAATGGTTTTATTCTTTTAAAAACATTTTTCCAGCAAGAAAGATACTTGTTTTAATTACAAATAAATGGCACAGAGATAACTTTACAAGATTTCAACTAAGGGTTAGTGGACTTAATAACTGCAAGCGATGGTTTCTTGATGAAAAACAGGCTGATGGTAAATGTCCGTCATGTGAAAAAGAAACCGAAAATGAAATTAATTTCTTATTCTGTTACACAGCATACAAAGATATCTGAAAGCAGTGTACTGTACTTGACTCACTTTCTTATAATACTGACCAGAATCGTATTGCAAATGTTTTGTCGAGCAACAATGAAAACGTGTTAATAGATCTAGCAAAATTCATGTCAAAAGCTATGAAGATTAGAAAAAAGACAATTGAAAGAAACAACTAGTGATATATTTAATCATTGAAATGTTTGTCAAGATGGTCCACCGTCGTGTGCCTGTATGTGCGTAAGTGTGTGAATGAGGAAGCAGGAGCGGGAGTTGGGGGTGGGACGGGGGTGGGGGGGAGGGGGGAGGGAGGGAGGAAGCTGTTGGAACGAGTTGTGGGCGAGGGGTGGCGGGAGGGAGAAGGGAAGGGTGAGGTGAGCGATTGATTTTACTGAGTTATGTTCAAACATGCCCCCTTGTCAAAGGGGCTTAATTGCTGAACGGACAATAAAATAATTGTCATTGTCTCTCTGTCTCTGTCTCTCTCTTTGCCATTGTCTCTCTGTCTCTGTCTCTCTCTCTCTTTCTCTCTCTCTGTGTCTCGGTCTCTTTCTCTCTCTGTCTCGGTCTGTCTGTCTGTCTTTCTTTCTCTCTCTCTCTCTCTCTTTCACTATTGCTCGCTCTGTTCGTCTCTCTCTTTCTCTCACTAAAGATCTGTCTTTCTCTCTGCCATCCTTTGTCTCTTTTCTTCTGCTGTTTGTCTCTTGCTGTGTGTGTGTGTGTGTGTGTGTGTGTGTGTGTGTGTGTGTGTGTGTGTGTGTGTGTCCCTGTCTGTCTTGTCTTTTGGCGTCATATACTATACCATGTCAGACCATAGCATTCAACGGCAGTTAGCCAGCTCTGTCAGGCCGAATTTTTCCGTGGCCAATGCAGTCATAAGACAGTCACGTGCAGTCACGTGATGTCACCCCACTTCCGGCCCCGGAAGAAGCCAGTGTCAACTTCGTATACGTCATTCATCTTCGGCCTGCCGTCAAAGCAAGATAAGTCTTGTGCTCTGTCTCGCCTATACTTGCCTTTGTGTTAACATTGCTGTGTTTTGTTTCTATACTTGATTCAGTTGTGGCTTGCACTAGACCCTGAGTTTTTTGCCGTGTGAGGCTCTTGGTGGGAGCGTATTTATTAAAAGATTTGTCCCTTTTACCGGCACTCTCGCGACTTTGTTACTCGCGATCGTCGGCACCGCTCGCCGGTCGTGTTCCCCCACCATATTGCCGAGCCTCGGGTTCAGCACGCATTTTGTGCTGGTTCCGGCTTGCACTAGACCCTGAGTAATTTTGCCGTGTGAAGCTCTTGGTGGGAGCGTATTTATTAAAAGATTTGTCTCTTTTACCGGCACTCTCGGGAGCGTATTTATTAAAAGATTTGTCTCTTTTACCGGCACTCTCGCGACTTTGTTACTCGCGATCGTCGGCACCGCTCGCCGGTCGTGTTCCCCCACCATATTGCCGAGCCTCGGGTTCAGCACGCATTTTGTGCTGGTTCCGCTTATTAAGGTTTAGTGCTCAATAACTATCACACCTGTACTCTTTACCCTTCACAGGTAGAACGTGTTCGAGTAAGGGTGCGTGACACTGATCTGCTTATTAAGATTTAGTGCCCAAGAACTATCACACCTATACACAGTGATACTCCACGTGTAGAGATTGCTATTAATAGCCATACCAGTCACACGACCGGTGGCGTGTACGGGTAGTTCGAGTTTTCAGTCGATCTCTCGAGCACTTTGCACGACACCACACGGACGATCGAGATTAATTGATTTTCTCGATCGGCCACCTTGTCTCCTCTTTGCGGTCGTGTGTTCCGGGTTTGCTCTATCCACCTGTGCCCAACATGGTGAAGGACACCGCCGGGTCGAGCCACTCCACTGCTCGGAGTTCGCTCAATTTCCCGGAGAACCCGCGGGTCGATTCCATCTCGGAGCAATCCGTTCGCACTGATGAACGTACGGTTCGGGTAGACAGAGACGACTTCTCCGCGGAAGGGACGCGTGATCTTTCCTCGTCTACCAAACCGACGGACGCACGACCGCGGCGTCCCAAGGCTGATAGGCAAGCGGCCACCATTTCAAAATGCCTTTCATTTGATCTGCCTGCAAAGTCTAAGGGCAAAGCTCCCCTCAAGGTGCTGCCCAGAAAGTCTAAGGGCAAGGCTCCCCTCAAGGGGCCCGGCCGAGCAAAGACTAGCCAACGGAATTCGCCCTCCCCCACCCCTTCTCCATCGGCCAGCTTGCCCTCTAGCCTACGGACTCGCTCGGAGACTTCTAACTATCATGCTGAGTCACGCGAATCTCGGCCCCCGGGGCACCTTGCCGAGCCGCGGACCAGCACGGGTGACGGATCTGGGATGGAATCACCATCCGTCACTCGCCTTGATGAGTCACGTATCTCTTTTTCCCCCCAAATTGATACGTGCACTCATAGCGCTGCTAGACCCCCACTTCGTTCCTTCCCCAGGCACAGACCCTATCCCAGACAATCGCCTTCCCGCACCGCACGGCCCGCCAAGCGACCTAATCTTCTCCCAAGGCCTAAGCCAAAACCCCATCAGCAAAATTTTCGGTTAGGCCAACAGTCACGCTCCCGGAGCTGACTAGGGAGACAGCCCGAGGGGGACTTAGATCAGGTAGCACCCCCCCTCGCCCTATCCCCCACCCACCAGCCCAGACCCTCGCCCCCCCTGGCGGGCAGCCTCTCCCGGCATGCCCACCAGTGGAGACGCATGCGCCTCACCCCTGGATAGTGGCGGTGCTACAGGAAGGGTTTCGCCTTCCTTGGGCCCACGAGCGTCCCCCCCCTCATGCTATCTCCCCCTCCCTCCCCCAACGAACCCTCCCCCGCCAAAGCAGAAGCTCTTCGCACGGAAGTCCAAGACCTCCTCAAAAGAGGGGCCATCTCGGAGGTTTCCCACCCAAACCCCGGCTTCTACTCTCACCTCTTTGTGATCCCAAAAGCCTCGGGAGGATGGAGGCCCATTCTAGATCTTTCGCCCCTCAACAAGTTCCTCAGGCCCACCAAGTTCAAGATGGAGACCCCCACCCAGATCCGAGACTCCATCCATCATCGCGACTGGGCCACATCCATAGACCTGAAGGACGCCTATTTTCAGATCCTGATTCACCCGGCCCACAGACGATTCCTACGGTTCGTCTGGCAGACCCCGGAGAGGCCTGCACGCATAGTGGACCTCATCTCCTGCCTGTCACAGGCACCCCACACCTCGGCCAGAACCCTGTCCTCCCTCCTAGGAATGATGGAGTCCCTGTCTCCCCTCATTCCCCTGGGGCGGGTCCCCAAACGCCAACTTCAGAGGGAGTTCCGCCGACGTTTGTCACAGACCTCCGACCGCTGGGACCAGGTCATTCCCCTCGGACACTGGTTCATTTCGGCGACGGAGGAGCGGCTCACTCCAGCCACTCTCTCCACCGGGGTCCCCATCTCCCTCCCAACCCAACCCAACCACTGGAACTTTATACAGACGCCTCCAACTTGGGCTGGGGGGCCCACGTGGAGGACAGTCACGCCTCGGGGGACTGGGAGCTGGAAGCGGTCAGGCTAGCCCTTCTCCAACTCCAGCACAAGGTCGCGCACCGACTTGTTCTCCTCCTCACGGACAATACGTCGGTAGCTTGCTATGTCAACAAAGGGGGAGGGTCCCGCTCCATAGGCCTCTCCCTCAGAACAGAGGCCCTCCTTCGCTGGTGTCGCGCAACCATTGGTTTGTGCCCATGATCGACCTGTTTGCCACCAGCTTCAACCATCACCTGCCCCTGTACGTCTCCCCCGTTCCAGATCCCCAGGCGGATGCAGTCGACGCACTATCCCTCCCCTGGACGGGCCTACTGACGTATGCCTTTCCCCCCTTCCCCATCCTACACAAGGTGATCAGGAAGGCAAGGCTGGAAAGACCCAGGCTGATCCTCGTAACGCCATGGTGGCCGACCCAGTCTTGGTTCCCGGACCTCAAGTCCCTCACCCACGTTCCCCCCCTCCGGCTCAGCCCTCGCTGGGACATGCTGAGACAACCCCGGTCAGGTCTTCCTCGCTCCAATCCCAAGATGCTTCGCCTACACGCGTGGCTTCTATGCCAGCCCAACTGCGAACATCTGCATCTACCCCCCACTCGGAGAGACCCCAGTCCGTCCTAGACACACTAGCCGGGGCAGGGGCCTCTCAGGGATTACGGGACTTCGCCTCGGCATCTCGCAGAGCCAGCACCGAATCCCTCTACAACTACCGTTGGGAGAGATGGATAACCTGGTGCTCAGATAACTCTGTTCCCCATGACTGCCCCTCCAACATCCAGATAGGAAATTTCCTCTCCCACCTATCCTCTTCCCTTAAGCTGTCGGCTGGCTCCATTCGGGGCTACAGATCAGCTATCTGCACCACCATTCGTCAACTGGGGGGCCCTTCTTTTGACAATGACTTTCTCCTCAGAGAGGTGTCTAGAGGAGTTGCTCTACGGGAAGCTCAGTCCCCTAGGCGCATTCCCCTCTGGGACCTTTTTACGGTCCTCGATGCCCTCAGAAAACCCCCTTTTGAACCCATTGCTTCTATTCCTTTTGACCTCCTCTCCTTTAAGACCACCTTTCTCCTCGCCCTGGCCTCGGCCAGAAGACGAAGTGAGATTCACGCCCTCAGCGGTGACCCCACAGATATCGCCTTCCACAGGGACGGCTCAGTCTCTCTCAAGTTCCTTCCGGAGTTCTTGGCAAGAATCAGGAACCGGGCACCCCCTCTCCCTTCCTCGTCATCCGTTCCCTGACGGACATCTTGGGAAAGGGAGAAAAAGATGGAGACATGGACCTTTGCCCCTCCAGGTGTCTCAGGTACTACTGGGAACGCACACGCCCCAGGCGCTCCTCCCAGAGACGACTCCGTATCTCCCTCAACCCCAACAATACTAGAGATATCTCGGCGGGAACTATCTCCAGATGGCTCTCCAAGACGGTGAGATCTACCTACGCTCAGGCGTACAAGGATCTCCCTGTCCTATCACCCAGGGCCCACGAGGTCAGAGCACTGGCCACTTCCACAGCGTTCCAGTACTCTGTTCCCGTGCGCCACCTGCTGGAGGCAGCCTACTGGCGTTCGGAAAATCCCTTCATTAATTTTTACCTGAGGGATATCCGCATGACCAGAGCTGATGGGTCTAAGGGGATTTCCTTTGTGGCGACCAATGCAGCCATATCGGTCAACCCCAAGAACCATTAGGGCGCTCGCCCTCCTCCGATTCCTTTAAATTCTGCTATGGTCTGACATGGTATAGTATATGACGCCAAAATGGGGAGTTTGTGTTATACTCCCTGTTTGGCTAATATACTTACCATGTCAGACTCTAATTCCCTCCCTACCTTCCCCTCTGGCGCCAAGGTTCTCGGGGTTACCATACACACAGGCCTCGCTGAATGACGTATACGAAGTTGACACTGGCTTCTTCCGGGGCCGGAAGTGGGGTGACATCACGTGACTGCACGTGACTGTCTTATGACTGCATTGGCCACGGAAAAATTCGGCCTGACAGAGCTGGCTAACTGCCGTTGAATGCTATGGTCTGACATGGTAAGTATATTAGCCAAACAGGGAGTATAACACAAACTCCCCATGTCTGTCAGTCTGTCTTGTCTATTTGCCTGTCTGTGTCTGTCTGTCTGTCTCTCTCTCCCTCCCCTCCCTCCCTCCCTCCCTCCCTTCCCCCCTGTCCCCCTCCCACCATCTCTCCCTCCCTCTCTCCCCCTCTCACATGATATGTTTGCAAATACGCATACTTCACAACATCTATCCAGCCACTTCCAAACTCAGACAGATGACTTCAGATCTGCAGTCCAGAGCACCATCATGTTCCCAGTTTATTTGCAGCCAGAAGATTGTAAAACAGTAGTAGGAAATCTCTCCTACATGGAAAAAGTAGTTTGGTGTGTGTTTGCCTCTCAGACTTTCCAGGGGAAGGGACAAGTTTGGTGTATGTTTGCCTCTCAGACTTTCCAGGGGAAGGGACAAGTTTGGTGTATGTTTGCCTCTCAGACTTTCCAGGGGAAGGGACAAGTTTGGTGCATGTTTGCCTCTCAGACTTTCCAGGGGAAGGGACAGTGTATGTTTGCCTCTCAGACTTTCCAGGGGAAGGGACAAGTTTGGTGTATGTTTGCCTCTCAGACTTTCCAGAAGGGACAATGTATGTTTGCCTCACAGACTTTCCAGGGGAAGGGACAATGTATGTTTGCCTCTCAGACTTTCCAGGGGAAGGGACAATGTATGTTTGCCTCTCAGACTTTCCAGGGGAAGGGACAGTGTATGTTTGCCTCTCAGACTTTCCAGGGGAAGGGACAATGTATGTTTGCCTCTCAGACTTTCCAGGGGAAGGGACAATGTTGTCTTCCACTTCATCCATTACAACGACCTTGAAGGCATCCTTGTGACTTCTGCTGACCTTGACCTTACCTTGGCCCCGGCCAGAATCCAGTGTGAGGTCATGGCCAACTTCCACCGCTGTGTCCTCAACATTCGTGCTGTGTTCAATGAGCATGATGCTCAGTCCCGTGATACTGAGGTGAGGAGTTGTATGTGGTTCTTCAGCTTCTCTCTCTCTCTCTGTCTTTGTGTCCCAGTATCTCTCTCTCTCTCTCTCTCTCTCTCTCTCCTCTCTCTCTCTCTCTCTCTTTGTGTCCCAGTATCTCTCTCTCTTTCTGTCTGTCTGTCTCTCTCTCTCTCTTTGTGTCCCAGTATCTTTCTCTCTCTCTCTCTCTCTCGCTTTCTTTAATCTTAATACAGACTTTTTTTTTTTTTTTTTTTTTTTTTTGTTTGTTCCTGTTTTGATTTATTTATACACAGTAAAACTTGCTTATTTTTTCCTCACAAACACCTTTTTCATATCGAATGATTACTCAGCTGATGGATTAGATGTGGCCAATGTGCAGGAAAGGAGAAGACTTACACTAATGTTGACTTTGTCTTGTACTCGCTTTCTTATCATTGGTGTGACAGTTACAGATTTGAATTCTGGACTAAGTCAGACTTACACTAATGTTGACTTTGTCTTGTACTCGCTTTCTTATCATTGGTGTGACAGTGATAGATTTGAATTCTGGACTAAGTCAGACTTACACTAATGTTGACTTTGTCTTGTACTCGCTTTCTTATCATTGGTGTGACAGTTATAGATTTGAATTTTGGACTAAGTCAGACTTACACTAATGTTGACTTTGTCTTGTACTCGCTTTCTTATCATTGGTGTGACAGTTATAGATTTGAATTCTGGACTAAGTCAGACTTACACTAATGTTGACTTTGTCTTGTACTCGCTTTCTTATCATTGGTGTGACAGTTATAGATTTGAATTCTGGACTAAGTCAGACTTACACTAATGTTGACTTTGTCTTGTACTCGCTTTCTCATCATAGGTGTGACAGTTATAGATTTGAATTCTGGACTAAGTCAGACTTACACTAATGTTGACTTTGTCTTGTACTCGCTTTCTCATCATTGGTGTGACAGTTATAGATTTGAATTCTGGACTAAGTCAGACTTACACTAATGTTGACTTTGTCTTGTACTCGCTTTCTTATCATTGGTGTGACAGTTATAGATTTGAATTCTGGACTAAGTCAGACTTACACTAATGTTGACTTTGTCTTGTACTCGCTTTCTCATCATTGGTGTGACAGTTATAGATTTGAATTTTGGACTAAGTCAGACTTACACTAATGTTGACTTTGTCTTGTACTCGCTTTCTTATCATTGGTGTGACAGTTATAGATTTGAATTTTGGACTAAGTCAGACTTACACTAATGTTGACTTTGTCTTGTACTCGCTTTCTTATCATTGGTGTGACAGTTATAGATTTGAATTCTGGACTAAGTCAGACTTACACTAATGTTGACTTTGTCTTGTACTCGCTTTCTTATCATTGGTGTGACAGTTACAGATTTGAATTCTGGACTAAGTCAGACTTTCACTAATGTTGACTTTGTCTTGTACTCGCTTTCTTATCATTGGTGTGACAGTTATAGATTTGAATTCTGGACTAAGTCAGACTTTCACTAATGTTTACTTTGTCTTGTACTCGCTTTCTTATCATTGGTGTGACAGTTATAGATTTGAATTTTGGACTAAGTCAGACTTACACTAATGTTGACTTTGTCTTGTACTCGCTTTCTTATCATTGGTGTGACAGTTATAGATTTGAATTCTGGACTAAGTCAGAGCATCTAGGGTCAAAGTACAGTAGTTAGATCTGAGGACCAAAGACCATCTTGGATTGAAATACCAGTAGTCAGAACTGTAGAGTAAATCGGAATGTCTTGGGTCAAAATACAATGGTTAGAACTGCAGACTAAATCAGAGCATCTTGGGTCAGAATGACAGTTGATAGAGCTGTGGACAAAATCAGTGCATCTTGGGTCAGAACAGAGCAGTTAGAACTGTGGACAAAATCATAGTATCTTGGGTCAAAATAACAATGTTAGAACTGTGGTCTATATCCTAGCATCTTGAATCAAAATAGCAGTGGTTGGAACTGTGGACTGTATCATAGCATATTCAGTCAAAATACAGTAGTTAGAACTGTACACAACATCAGGGCACCTTGGGTCAAAAGAACAATAGTTAGAACTGTGGACAAAATCATAGTATCTTGGGTCAAAATAACAATGTTAGAACTGTGGTCTATATCCTAGCATCTTGAATCAAAATAGCAGTGGTTGGAACTGTGGACTGTATCATAGCATATTCAGTCAAAATACAGTAGTTAGAACTGTACACAACATCAGGGCACCTTGGGTCAAAAGAACAATAGTTAGAACTGTGGACAAAATCATAGTATCTTGGGTCAAAATAACAATGTTAGAACTGTGGTCTATATCCTAGCATCTTGAGTCAAAATAACAATGTTAGAACTGTGGTCTATATCCTAGCATCTTGAGTCAAAATAACAATGTTAGAACTGTGGTCTATATCCTAGCATCTTGAGTCAAAATAACAATGTTAGAACTGTGGACTATATCCTAGCATCTTGAGTCAAAATAACAATGTTAGAACTGTGGTCAATATCCTAGCATCTTGAGTCAAAATAACAATGTTAGAACTGTGGACTATATCCTAGCATCTTGGGTCAAAATAACAATGTTAGAACTGTGGACTATATCCAAGCATCTTGGGTCAAAATAACAATGTTAGAACTGTGGTCTATATCCTAGCATCTTGAGTCAAAATAACAATAGTTAGAACTGTGGTCTATATCCTAGCATCTTGAGTCAAAATAACAATAGTTAGAACTGTGGACTAAAATCAGAATAACAATAGAACTGTGGACTAAAATCAGAATAACAATAGTCAGAACTGTGGACTAAAATCAGAATAACAATAGTCAGAACTGTGGACTAAAATCAGAATAACAATAGTCAGAACTGTGGACTAAAATCAGAATAACAATAGTCAGAACTGTGGACTAAAATCAGAATAACAATAGTCAGAACTGTGGACTAAAATCAACAATAGTTATAACTGTGGACTAAAATCAGAATAACAGTAGTCAGAACTGTGGACTAAAACCAGAATAACAGCAGTCAGAAATGTGGACTAAAATCAGAATAACAATAGTTAGAACTGTGCATTAAAATCAGAATAACAGTAGTCAGAACTGTGGACTAAAATCGAATAACAATAGGTAGAACTGTGGACTAAAATCAGAGCATCTTGGGTCAAAGTATGGCAATAAGAATCCAGGACTTCATCAGAGCATCCAGAAACCTGAACAGAACTCAGGACAAAAACAGGTCATCTGTGTTTAAAAAAAAAAAAGAAGAAAAAAAAAGAAAGATCAAACTCAGGATAAAATCAGAGCATATTTGGTCGAAAAGGTCAGTGTCCAGTTAGTGAAGATAGAGCAGGATTTTCTCATTTCCAAGTGCAGCATATTTGCAGACCTGTCAGAGCCCCCTCAGTTGAGCGACGTTTCATGATTGAGAGAGGCTAAAATTTGTACGAGTTTGTGAGGCAGAGGCATTTTGTTGCGACTGGCATGGCAAGCGGCCACTAAATACGGATAGGGTGTCTTTGGACTGGCTTGCATGCAAGGCAAAGATGGCAGTAATACAGATCAGATTTATGGATGATGAGTGCAAGTTGTGTTGAAGATAGAACATCATGAAAAGTGTTGCTGCATGTTGTGGTGTGAACCAGCTGCGTCAAGTCTGCACATTGCCATCAGAACACTTCTTGTGCAAAAAGGAAGTTTACTGCAAAATGTAATTTTACGATGTACTTAACTCCAAGTGTACAGTGATGTACCGAGGTTGTAGAAGTAATAGGACAGACTGTCCTGAAGGAAAGAAATCAATAGGCCATAATGTCCTGAACCTTGGAAAGCAATAGGACAAACTGACGTAATGTCGTTTTTCAATCGTAAAGCGTGATTCCTAACAGAAACAAAAAATGGCGAAACGAAGACATGAGAGTTGTTTCCCTTACCTTGATTCAGGGTAAATTCATACTGTACTTTTTCCAAGTATTTCGATCAGCACCGTCTACTTTTGGTTTTGCCTAAGAATAGCTGTGGCGAGTGAAATAATGTTGAGCATTGCAGTCGAGAATCTGTCTGGGAAAATGTAGATTGATGTGTCAGCGAGTGACGTGAAACGATCGGACCGAGGCCGCCAGCGCTACATTTCGATCGGACATGAGTCCGGGCTGGGGAAACACGATCGGACTTTTCAGTTTTTAATGGCATTGCCGAAGGCCGATGCCTCGGTGCAACACTGAGTGTATACCTAAAAACATGGCGAAACAGAATTCCCAAATATGAAATTGGGAGGGCAGGAGGTAACTTGGCCTGTAGTGGGGATAGACATCAGAGTGATCTCCCTTTGTGAGTTTACTCCATTCGGTCTTTTTTTTAATTTTTTTTTTTTAACTAAATCAGTTTTCTCCTTTTTCTCTCATTGCTCATATTGGGATCAAGTTTGAGAAGCCAGATGTGTAAGTGAAAACCAATCAAATCAGATTTAGTCTGGCGCCGTCTCTGTGTTGTTTCTTTTTCTTCCTGTCATCATCTGTTTCTTTAGATTGTCTTGCTGTCATCATCTCTTGGCATAATATCTAGCAGTCTTGTAGTGGACAGTGCAGTTTCAGATGTGCATGCTTAAAAAAAAAGATTGAATAGATAAATGTAGACATTAAAGAGCCTGAAATCTCATAAGCCTATACCAAGATACTTGGACGGGAGAGGGGCACCACCCAGCATTTCTCCATAGGAACATAACGTTCTGGAATAAACGCTCCAACAGCAGTGCCACTCTGTTACATAGTGCATTTTTTTGGTGGTACTTTTAGGACCATTAGTTGGTCATGGGATATGATGTTGATTTGATGACTGGTTCTGTGTCCACAGAAGTCGCAGTTGACATTTGAACGGGACAGTGCCTGTACGCAGGCGTGGTGGTAGAGCAAGGCGTGTTGTTTCAGTGCTCTGCCCCTGCCACCCTTCCGGATAACAACAGGGTCACTGCCTCCCTCATGTACTGGGTTGTTGGGTGAGTGCCTGTCCTGACTGTCACTGTGTGTGTGGGTGGGTGGGGTGTGTGGGTGGGTGGGGTTTAGGTGAGAGTGTCTCTCAGCTGTCTGTGAGTGTGCGTCTTTGTGTGTGTGTGTGTGTGTGAGAGAGGATGTAAAAGGGGGAAAGGAGGGGTACATTTGTGAATTTGTCTCTGGTGTAAAGAAGCCATATGAAAATGTATTAAGCAATTCCTTCGAGGCCTTTTTTTTTTCATCTTGTTGGCGTTTGTGTGTGTGCGTGCGTGTGTGTGTGTGTGTGTGTGTGTGTGTGTGTGTGTGTGTTCTAAGATTTTGTTGTTCATGATTATGAAATTTTGCATCTGTTCTATTAATAGCAAAAGTGGTTTTAACATGGCTCTCTGTCGTAGAGTCTCTGTCTGGTTTAGGTTTAGGTTTTCCTTCTATCAGTGTCAGGAAGATTTTATCATCTGTCTGGGAGAAGGGACAAACATTAGTGTTTGAGATGTTTAAGTATATGCTTTGTGTTCATTCCATTTGTATTGTTACCTCATCACTCTTATTTCTGTATGCTAACTGGATATATTGAATATTGACATTCAGAACTATCTGACAAAGGTGTTGAGTGTAAGTGTTATAGGGCATACATTGTGAAATAATGACTGGTTTACCTGATTTAGTCACCCTGTGGTTTACATTTCATCAGCCAGGGCGGAAGTTGAAAGTATTGATCAGTGTTCAGCTATAACAATGGACTCATCTTGGTAATGTTTTATACCATATTTTGTTATGGATGTTGTTCTTTCCTGACAGTGTGCTGACATGTATATTGAAATTATTATTGTTAGCATTTTCAGTGAATTGTAACCAGGCTTTCTTGGTGTGTTTCTTTGGTCTACCAGAAGGCGCTTTGCGTCGGGACCTGCAAAACATGAACTGTATGTGTGCTTCCATGAGTCATCCAGTCAGAGTTTGGTGGAGATGGCCTTTGCACTGGGATTTGGGTCCTGATCCCCCTGGGAGCTGACGTGTGGTAGGGAAGGTGGGGTCTCTTCACTGCCCTGATCCACCGGGGAGCTGACGTGTGGTAGAAAAGGTGGGGTCTCTTCACTGCCCTGATCCACCGGGGAGCTGACGTGTGGTAGGGAAGGTGGGGTCTCTTCACTGCCCTGATCCACCGGGGAGCTGACGTGTGGTAGGGAAGGTGGGGTCTCTTCACTGCCCTGATCCACCGGGGAGCTGACGTGTGGTAGGGAAGGTGGGGTCTCTTCACTGCCCTGATCCACCGGGGAGCTGACGTGTGGTAGGGAAGGTGGGGTCTCTTCACTGCCCTGTCTAGCGGTTGATTGATGTGAGAAAGAGCCTTGCATTTGACTTCCCCTCAGCCTGCAAGATGTGTGTGTGTTAAACAGTACTCAAGTTTGA
The DNA here is from genome assembly GCA_033310375.1 of Conus canariensis. Classification (NCBI taxonomy): domain Eukaryota; kingdom Metazoa; phylum Mollusca; class Gastropoda; order Neogastropoda; family Conidae; genus Conus; species Conus canariensis. The sequence goes on from CM065720.1 coordinate 2,397,426, forward strand.
AATGCGGATGACACTGAAAGGCCCTGTTGCATGTGAAAGAATGGAGCATTGATCTTGCCAGTCTGGAGACCTGCAGCACTGTGTGGAAGGGTGTGGATGTTGATCAGTCAGGTATCAAGTGCCTTGACAGAGATTGGAACAGAAATGTCTGACATGAAACGAAATGCCACAGACACAAAAATCAGTTCTGTACAGTGTCAGGTCTGATCCTAGCACTGGCTTCAGAATCATCTGGCAGCTTGAGTCGTGTACAAAGGAGTGACTGAATCACAACGGTTTCCAGTTTATGAAGAAAATATCAACACAAAACATCTGATAGAAAATTTTCAAAAGGCATAAACAACTGATTTTGCATTAAATTTGCAAGTTAAAAAAAAAATTCATGTCATGTGATCTTAATTCTTTGGTTGACAAAGAGTAAAGATTTGATGGAATAACCTGAGGAAGATTGTTTTTTTTTTTTTTTTTTTTCGGTTTCAAAGCTACCTAAACAGAGAGTTAATCATCTCAAGGACTTCTTTTATCTAAATCACACTAGAAAATTGTGCTGCCTTAAAAAAAATTATCTACTGATACATCATGCCTCCTGTTGGCAGTAACTTAATAGGAGGGATGATCAGTGTGTGTATGTGTGTTTTGAAAGTATGGGTGTTTGCCTTTACATGCCGGAGTGTATTTACAAGAGGGTGATGTACTTGTGTGAGTGTGTGCGGGTGTTCTTAGGTAGGCAGGGGTGTGTGTACAAGAGAGAGTCATGTGCCAGTGTGAGTGTGTATGGGTGTGTGCGTGTATGCTGAAAGGCCTCCCGTCATAGGAAAACGTGGTGCAATACAACACATACGCATTATAAGGAGAAGTGAGCAGGCTTGTGTGAGGAAGAGCAGCTCTGGGGAGGGATTCCTTTGCCTTCTCTGTGCAGACATCGGTGAAATTGAAAATGGTGCTGATTAGTATTTCACTTACGTTGCGGTGTGTTTCCACGGTAATGTTTCACCAAAGCTTATGTTGACAATGTTGTGTATGTTGTTGAAATGTGAATGGGTGGGATATTATTGCTGCTTTAGATGGCAAACTCCTAGAACCACCTGACTTGAATGTGTGCATTGTTGTGATCAGTTTAGAATGCAAGTGTAAACATCTTTCTATAGTTTTTTCCCATTACCATTCAGAGAAAGAGTGAACGTCTGTCCTTTCTTCAGTTGTAAACAACAGCAAGTTGAGTTATCAGTGGTACCTTTGTAGGACAGGGTAGTGATTGACTTGCAATATCCTGTTATTAAATAAAATGAATTTGATTATCCCAGGTGATTTTTTTGTTGTTCTATGTTTGAAGTTTGATTTTTCAGTCATCAAATGTTCATGTGAACTAAAAAGATCCCTAAAGAAAATGAAGTGCAGTGTATACTGCATTTAAAAGAAAACAAAAACTTTTTTTAGTAGAATCTGCCTGTCTGTGTAAACAGACATTAACTGCATCTTGAAGTCACATTGCCCAGGACAGTTCAAAATGTTGGGGAAAGGGTGATCAGACTATGTCTTGACCTTAGCCCATTTCAGCGCTGTGGCCTGAGCTGCCTAAAAAAACAAAAACAAAACAAAAAAAACAGTGTACACAGTAAAAAGAAAGGTAACATGTCATTGCAGTCACAATGCATGCTCAACGTTCAGAAAGAAGTTGCACAAGAGATAAGCATGAAAACATGGCGTAACTGAAAATAACTGGACTTGCGGAAGAATTTGGGCCTCGTTCATTATTGTGAGCTATCCTGTAGGTTGACGCGTGCTGTGGCCATCTTGTTATGAGTTATCTTGTAACTTGTCCTGAATGAGGTTATAGAAGAGGCCTCACTGAACACCGTTAGAGTGTCAAAATGGAGTGACTGACGGCGGAGAACGAAGCAAAATTTAGAAAGAGAGGGTGTTAGTTACCGCCAATGACATTGACAAACAAAGCACATGACAAGACACCGTTAGAGTGACTGTGCTGTAGGGCTGAGTTGACTGTCGTGGGTGGCCTGATGGTGATGGCATTGTGAACTGCCTGGGGACTGACTGTCGTGGGTGGCCAGATGGTGATGGCATTGTGAACTACCTGGGGACTGACTGTCGTGGGTGGCCAGATGGTGATGGCATTGTGAACTACCTGGGGACTGACTGTCGTGGGTGGCCAGATGGTGATGGCATTGTGAACTACCTGGGGACTGACTGTCGTGGGTGGCCTGATGGTGATGGCATTGTGAACTACCTGGGGACTGACTGTCGTGGGTGGCCTGATGGTGATGGCATTGTGAACTACCTGGGGACTGACTGTCGTGGGTGGCCTGATGGTGATGGCATTGTGAACTACCTGGGGACTGCTAGCAGGGGACTGCAAGAGATGAAATTGAGATGAAATTGAGATGCTTGAGAGCAATGCCACATGCAAATATGGAAGTGGAAGCAGCAAAAAGAAAGAGAAAAAAACATTAAGATAAAGAAGTATTTGGGGGGGGGGGGGGGGGGGGAGGAATTCCTGATCTGGGATTTGTAAGGAAGAACAGGGCTAGTATGATAGCAAAGAAGATAACTGATTGGAAAAATTGGGAACACTATGGGAAAATTGGGAATTCTAATAAGGAAATAGTTTTAATTTTACTTTTACTGTTTTATTTATGCAAATATTATTTAATGGTATGTTTACACCATGAAGCACAATAACTGGCCACATCCAGTTAAATACTATGAAAAAGTTTAAATAAAAAAAAACAAAAAACAAAAAAAAGCTGCCAGTTACCAGTGTTCATTGACTGGTGTACATTAAAAAGAAAATGAGATAACTAATCTTCCTCTCACTTTTGTAGTCGGTAGTACTGGTATTTCCTTTTACTGAGGTAGTTGATATTTCATCAGTACCTGTATCTGTTTTTCAAGCCAGTTGTTTTTTTTAATCTTTTCTCTGTGTGTGTGTGTGTGTGTGTGTGTGTGTGTGTGTAGTGTAGAGAATTAGGGTTACACATATTTTATGTTTTTGTGTCTGCCTTTTCATGAAGAGGGGTGCAGAATGCAAGAATGTAGATCTCTCTCTCTCTCCCTGTCTCTTACTCTCTCTCTCTATCTCTCTCTCTCTCTCTCTCTCTCTCTCTATATATATATATATGTATGTGTGTGTGTGTGATAAAATAATCATGATTGTTTTCCAAAGTAGCATGTAAACACTAAATATGTTATAGATTTTATTATCAATAAATGAATAAAACATATTAGTATTATTTTCAGTGAAAGATGTGAATCTTAGAACTGGAAACTAGTCAGATGAAAGTGTGTAGAAATACTGAAGCTTCAAGTATTGTTTATGTTTTTAACATTATCTGTGAAAAGCTGTAGGTAGACATGTGGAAATATGAATTGAGGCAAGATGTGTGTAAATAGGAAAGCAGGAATTGATATTGTCATAAAACATTTTAGATTTGGTGATTTTCGTTTTGTAAATGGTTATTCTGTGAAAATATGTAGCAAATTTTCTGAAGTAAGCTTTTCCCTATCAGTTGAGTTGTATAGTCTTGCCACTTTGTATGTTAAAAATATACAACATTGTATTATGTTGCCCCATTAGTGGTTGATTTTTTACATAAATGAACTGCTTCGTGCGTGTATACAGTTTCCAGAAAGATTTCATTTTTCTGTGATTTTTATTGCTAGTTGAAAAACTTACTGTTTGGCTCATGCAAGCAGACATGTCTGAATATTCTGTTTGGTACTTCACTTGACCATAAAGGTTTTGTGGCCATTAAATTCATTTGAATGTTTCCATATCCTGTTTGTGGATTGTTGGTTCATATGAAGAATTAACTCATGAAATACACATCAGAGTTTCCAAGGAAAATACTGCATTTTATTTTTAGCTGCTTTACAGAATTGATCATACTTTACAGGTGTATTTTTGATGGAAGTTTTGATGGCTTTGGCCACTCAGAAATGACTGAGCACAACATTATCCTCCCTGAAGCAGACCAAGTAACTTGAGGTCTCACCACACTGCTACTGTTAAACAGCTGACAGAAAGGATGCAAGAAAAAATTTAGACCATTATTATACCAAGGTTTTACTTGGACAAAATGTTTGAGCACAGCTGCTTCCAATACAAACAAGGTTTTAACTGTTTCCTAACATGCACTCAAGGTGTTTGCAGCTCTTTTGCCTCAGGCAAGCTCTCTCATCTAGGCTACTCCTTGTGCGTATTATGTTGGTGTTCATTTATGTGTTGGTTATCCTCGGATGAGATGGTTTGAACTCGTGCTGTTCTTAAGGTATGTGCATTGAAATGCATTTATGTGTCTGTCTGGGAAGCATAGTTCAGCTTCCATTCATTGCACAGTGTATAGATAGTGCTTCCAGTACATTGTTTTTGTTTTCTAATTTTTTTTGCCTTTGGCACATATCGAATTCATGAAGTGGCATGTGTGTGTCTGACAGCTGCTATGACAATGTGAGGTTTAGTTGAATATTCAAAGTGCTGTGAGAGCTGGTGATTTCAATAAGCATTCCGCACAGTGTTGTATTGCAAAAGGAGAATTTCCAAATCTGTGTACCAAGTTGCAGATCTTTTTCCAGCAGAGAGAGTTTTCATACCACTGCCAACTAGTTCACAGAGTTTGCCATACACTTTCCTCCTAGGGAATACCCGTTCAAAGCAAAGGTAATCATCTCTGTGACACCTTCTTTTTAATCATATTTGAAATGTCTCCTCAGTTTTTTTCTGTAGCATTGATAGAAGACTTAGGTGTCATCTACTCCAATGACAAGTGGTAGGTCAGCATACCAAAAACTCAGTAATGATGGAAGTGGATCACTGCGCACTGAGTTTATAACAGGTTGACGGTCCTTGATGAGGTGATACGGTGATGAGCCCCAGGCACACGATTATGTGGAACAAAATAAGCAGAGAATGAAGCTGGATGTTAAGTTGTTCTGTCCTTTGACATGAGCTGGTTTACCTGCCTTTGTAGAACTAACTGTCCATGATTTTATCTCTGCACATGATTTACTGTCCAGTGCACATCTGCCTGCACTGATTGTCTTGCGCATGGGTTTACTTGAGAGTCAGTATTTCTAGGTTTTGGTTCAAGTAAAATGGAGTTAGCATCTCCTTCTTTCTTGTTTTTTGCCTGTTCTTCTCTGTGCCACAGCTGTGACAGATTAACTTTCATGCGATAGATTGTGATATGATTCACAGTATGAAATTTCTTTTTGTTTTAAACTGATGATAACGGGTGGAGTAGGAAATTACTTCAGTTTTTTCTTTATCAGTTGATTTGTTATCGTCCACTGTGATTAAATACTGCTCATCACCGAGTCTGATTGATGGAAGGGAGAATTCAAGTCTTTTTTTTCATCAGGTTGTGAGTGATGCCATAGTACGCAAACATTACAAACTGCCCAGTTGATAGTTTGGTGCTGTAGAAAAACTCAGTGAGTTCATCGTTATCAGTCATTGTTACTGCACATTGGCCTGTATCGTTGGCAGTCATTGTTACTGCACATTGGCCTGTATGGTGAGGAACCCGTGGCAACTTCATATTTGTGATAGTCAGAATCTTATTTCTAGACTGTTTGGAACAGTGCAACAGTCTGAGGATGCTGTGGGAATGACAGAATTTCACAAATCCAGGGAAGTTTTTTTACTGCAAGCAGTATCATGGAAAATGTTTATGACGTGTACTGTGTGTACATATCCAGACAAGTACAACACCTCATTTAACCGACACTTGTGTGATAGAGTATGTTTATGTACTGTTCATTATACATGGAGGAACAGCTGTAAAACTTCACCCATGTAACTATGTTATCTTGAATATGTAAAAATTGTGTTTTACCAATTTTGCTCTGGCTGTAGAGCTATTTCGTTGTTAACTGTTGAAGTGCATTTGTGTATGAAAAAGAGAAGTGTGTGTTTGTTCCATAGATGTTCAAAGTCTAATGGCCATTGATGCGTATTGGTTATCATGATCCATTGGTGGTCTTTTTCTAGCAGATTGTTGTTGTTGTTGTTGCCTCTTGTTGTTGATGGTTTGTTTTGTTTTGCTTTAATAAAAAGAATAGCGTTTCTATAAAAGAGTGCTCAGTGATGCCTCTCACCGAGCCCCAGAAGTCTGAGGGTTTAACAGGGTAGAGACTTAACAGGAGGTAAAGGAACAGAATGGTTGGAATCCACTTTAAAGTCCCATCACATAGGGGTGATTACATGTAAATGGTTTTATTGTAGTGTTTACCAAGGGAGGCATAGAAAAGACACATTTTGAAAAGGAATAGGGTGGAGGTAGGTGTTATATGAATTGAGAGGACCTTTATCATGAGTCGTACAGTATGCACATGATTATAATTATGAAGATCACAACGATATGAACCATTCTTGAAGAGAGAAAATGAAGACAAGCGCTGCAGCCCCGGATGAGCAATGTTGTACATTGCTTCATGGGAGACACGAGCACTTTTGTTGTGTGTAAGCAAGTGATACTGTGAAGAAGGCCTTGTGTGGGCCAAAATCTTGTGAACAGTTTCAAAAAACATTACCAGTTTTATACTTCACTTACTCGCTATGTTCCTCTCTCTCTCTGTCAGTCTCTCTCTCTTCTTTCTTTTTCCTTATTGGAGCAAGAAGCGTTTGATTCAGTTTCTGAATCTTCTGTTCAGGTAAAAAAAAAAAGTCTGTGATTTGCTTTTTTTGAGGCATGCTTTGTTTCTTTTTTTTCTCTTGTAATGATTTTGAAATCCATAAAACACAAAATAGTAGTTTTTAAATCCTGTGAAATATACTTCTGTGTATTAGTTTCTTGCCATCAATCCAAGGGAATATGAAATCCTGTCCCGGGTAGTTCTGTGCTTACTGCTTGCCATAGACACGATGTAGTCTAAGACAATTCTGTACCTGTGAGAGATCCCAATAGTATATTTATATGAGGTTAGAATATTTGCTGATGTTAGAACAGTTTATTTTTCCTTATTTGATGAAGAATGTGTTGGAGAATAGCATGTGTGAGACACGTACACATTATGGAATTTGAACTGTTTGTGTCCTTGGTTGTGAAATAGAAATAGAGTACTTATTACCCAAAGTTGTGATAAATGATACATAGACACGTACTGCCTTATTCCTGGTAGAATATAGTGCAGTACTTTCCACGAATACTGGCTACATGCATGTCTTTTTTTTTTTTTTTTTTTTTTTTTTTATGTTATCCCAATTGCAAAACACAGACTTGGCAGATGGTTTCCATATTAATTTTGTGCTGATAGTTGTGTGGTTTATTACTGCAAAGTGAATTTGCATCACTAGGTATTGTTCTGCTTGATCAATGTTACAGGCGTTCATGGGCCAGATTTTATATGTGTGTATGAAGAAATGTATCTAGTGACCCGAGAAGCTTTATCATCATCAGCTTAAGTGGTTTTGAGTCTTCAAACGAGAAATGAGACATCACATTGGACAGTGAAGGTGGTGGGCCGATGTCAGCAGGGGAGGACCCCTGGTCAGCCAGAGCTAGTTAGCAGGCGATGACTCTCAGAGTTTGGGTTTCTGCCTGCCTCCAGCATCCACCTTGCATCCGACTGCTGGTCTGGTCATACCCACACCTCCCCCACACCCACCCCCACTGATGAAAAGAGGCCAGTTGTCTGGTACTTTTTGTGTTCAGGGCAGAAGTTTATACAGTTTTACTGTCTCTTTGAGTAGATGGTGGGAATACATTGAAAGGCCATAGCTCTCTTCACCAGGCCAGATAAAGGTATGCATTCCATGTTCAAACTTGTCCAGCCCCACAACCTTTTGGCTAGAATGATTGAGATAGCAGACACAGGTCTTGACTCACGACAAAAGCCAGTTATCCGTTATCTGTGTTGGGTTGAAATGGTGTCCAGTTGTTGCTGATTCAGTACAGTTCAGCTGTTTCTTTAATGCAGGTCCTCAGTGATGAATATCAAGTCACCTGAAGATAAGGCAAGATGTTTTACACAATGAAAGATGGCACAGACATACTTGCTCACTTGTTCCATTTTACCCCTTTTGACACAGTTTGATGATTTTGATTATTGGTGGTTTGTGTGCAAATTAGGATGTCTGTGTAGATGCATTTTGGAAATGCATGTATGTTAGGTTACTAAAGATACATTTGCTGTAATCAAGATTTGTGTAGGTTTGTTGTTCTTTTTTGAAGGGGAGGGGTTAGGGGCTATATAGCTGACAGTTGCTATAATCAAGATGGCCCCTCCTAATTTAGCAAACTACTTGTTGATTCACATTGGTTGCTGTAAACAAGATGGTCCTACTTAATTTCACAAAATGTTGTTTCACATTGTGTTCCATCAATCCACCAATTTAAATGATAGAATTTGTGTTCAAAATTTTTTCATATCGATCATCCTTGTTGAATTTTTTCATATCGATCATCCTTGTTGAGGGATGCAGTCTTAAAAGAGGAGAGATGTCTCGGAATGATGATAATACATAGGAATTCAAGTGCCTTAAAGGAGTTATAAGGACTGGCAGTTCAGTTAAATGTGATTACCCTTGTTTTTAAAGGGTTATTAAAGTGAAACATTGCCATGTTTTTTGTGGGCTTTTTTTTAGTTTGTTTTAGTTTTTAAGGGCTGTTGACAAGTAACATTACCATGTGCTTTTGTGGTTTTTTTTAAGTCTCTCAAAACAAAACACAAAAAAAGAAGAGGAAGAAGAGAAAATCACCAGAAATAGTTACCAGCAACATTTGTATTTAAAAACAGCATCTCTTAGGAATGGTTTTCATGAAAACCACCACCATCTTGTACTTCATGGGTATATTTCATTAATGGTGAGAAGTTTGGTTCAATTAAGAAAATGTGTGCTGATCTTGTTTTAAAACATTTCTTGCCACAAAATTTTTCATTTTTTGTCCTTTGAACCACACCACTCCCCCCACCCCACCCCCAACCCCTCTCTCACTTTCATCCCCACACCCATCCTCATACTCGTACATTCAAGCTTTTCATTGTGTTCACATTTCTGTCTCCTTTCCAGCATGTGTTGTCAGGTTTAAGATGTCAGTGAAAAGCTTTAAATTTTAGCCAGTTGGTTTTAGAAGAATTGCTGTTTTATAACAGGTCCGTCCATTTTCTATCTGGTCACAGTTCAATTCATGTAGTTTACAAATTTCAGTTATTACCAAGAAGACTTTTTATGTACACGTAAGATTTGACATTTTTATGGATCTTTTGTGTCCTGTGAATGGTGTTTTTGTCCTTTTTTGTCTGTCAGATTGAAGAGAGTGGACTGTCGTCTTTAAAGTATGTTCATGCATACCCAAGTGCTTTATTGTTATACTGATTTTGTTCATGATGTAAACAATTTCTGATTAATGCATTCAAATGAGCGACTGAAGGTGTGCTAAGTTTGTACTCAAGATGAACGTGATTTGTTTAATTTCTCTTAAATCAGCGTGAGAATCAACCATGTAAAGTGAATCATATGATGCTGTATGTACACATCCCCCATTATTTTGCCTTTTGTCTGTAACCCCACTCTTTGTTTCTCTGTCATACACGCATGGTCTCTTTGTCCAACTCTCTCTGTCTTTCAACATATTCTTTCTCCATCTCTGTCTGTCTCACACAGATTATTTTTGTTTCTTTTTGTGTTGCCATATTGCTAGCAATCTTCCAGCCTTCTCATGGCAAGACGAATGTGGTTGTACAGTTTGATGCATACCATTGTGACCAATATACTCATGTTGATAAGAGTTTTAGAATGAATTCCTATGATTTTGATATTACTGACACCTTCCTCAGAGTGGTTCCATACTCTGTATTGTTTATCAGTGACATATCAGTTTGAAATAAATGAAGAATATATATATATATAAATGTATGTCTTTTTTGTTTTATTGTACAATGATCACTGACTCAGGGCTGCCAATTGATGTTCTTTGGATTTCTATTGTGTTTCGTTTTTCCATAGAAATTCTGTTTGAACTTCATGCTCCTTTATTCCAAAATAGCTGGGTGGAATAAACCAGAGCAGTGGAGGAACATGTTGGGTGTATAGTTGATGACAAATTGAGCATAAAACATCAAGAGTATGTGGAGGATGTAAGGTGGGTTCATCCCATCCTTCATCTTCAACCCCCCCCCCCCCCCTCCAAACTCCACTCGCCCCAATCCCACCACCCTCTTGTCCCAAAGGGCATTTCCCCATAGACTCCATTAGTGATATGAACATCATACTCAAAATTTACAAAGAAAAAGGGGAAAATAGAGAAAAAAAAACTAACGAGCAAACCTTTTTTTTTCTCATGAAGTCGGCGTAGATGTGGAGACTGAGTACAATATATGTTCTGCCAATTTTATATTGTTCAACAATACTGTCCAGCTATCAAACATCAGTTGCCACCCCCCCCCCCCCCCCCCAACCTACATACACACCTCCCCGCTTACTACTACTCCCCCCTCCTCTTTCCCTGTCTCCCCTTTCCTCTTTTCCCCCTCTCACCCCCACTCCCACCTCCCCTTGTTGTCCCCCTTGCGCTACCTCTTACCCTGTTCTCCCCTTCGAAGTATTGCAACTTTCTGCCACACATGTGATTCCCTCTTATTCATTTTCCATCACCATGCCATGTTTAGAGAAGATTTGAAGAAAACTGTGGATTTGTATGAGGAGCAAAAAGAGACACAGACAGACACACAGTACAGACAAATCTGCTTTTATTTAAGATTGTTTAAAACCAGTTTATTGTTAATTACACCACTGTGTACATTTCTCCACATGGAATATGCAAGCAAAAATGCTAACCAAGAATGTTGAAAATTGTAATGCCTTCACCAGAAATATGCAAGTACTCATGCTTATCAAGAAAAAGGAAATCAACATTGAAAAGAGGACATAAAAAAAGAGAATTCAGTGAACATGCTTTGCATTTTAATCCAGTGACATAACAGTGGAAGCGTCATCCTTATAATTGCGTGCTAGTGAGATCTACGTGGCAGTTAAATTTTGTTCGCAGGTATACAAAAGAGAGAGAGAGAGAGAATGAAAAATGGATCATTCAAGAAAATGATATTGAACTGAACCACCAAATATTAATATGAAGACAATTTATTTACATTTAAAAAAAAGTAATGAAAATATAGCTTCTTTGAATGCGTTAGGTCCAGTGATTAAAATTTTTCACACCTGAGATTTGCATAATCACACATATGTCTTTCTATGCTCAAGTTGCAAGGTAATCCATTTTTACAATCTAGAGCTTATAAATGGTGGAATCTAAACTGGGGATGTGTAGCTCACTAACTGCCTTGTGGGGTTTTTTTCTGCTTCAACATATTTACACTCATTCCCTTGACTGTGCTTCTCTTCACATACACACACAAACACACACACATACACACACAGACGCATACACAGTCATATTTTGAATAGATAAGCTTGCATGTTTCTTCAGCTTTTCGTCTTAAATATGCCACATCCAGACCTTGAAAGATGAATATGACACATAAGTTTGCATAGCAAAGAGAAAAAGAAGCTTCCAGTTTTAAAACATAACCTTTTTGTGAGTTTCAAGACATTCATCAACCAGTCATCTTTTCGTGGGATTTTCAAGCAACCATCATACACATAGAAACACACAAGTGTAACTACACCAAACGCAGGAGACCGATCTAGAGTTGGGAACATTTCAATCTGCTTGTTTGCAGACAAAGCTGCTGCTTACACTGCAAACTGGTTGGTCCGAATGGCACTCTTCACCCAAGCCATCAAATATGTTATCAATAGCAGCAGAAGAGAAAATAATTTGAAATTCAGATGGGTTTGACTCTGAAATAATTGTTGGTTCTAATAGAGACACTCTGAAGTGGTACTCTAGGGAAGAAAAAAGTTGATTCTGAAATAATTTTTGCCACTTAGACACGCTCTAAAATGGCACTCTGGTGGGAATGAGGTTTATTTATTTAAATCTATTTTATTCAGTTTTGATCAGGAACAAAATCAACCTTGAAAATTCTGAAATAAAGATAAAACGCACTGTCTTGTTGCATTTAACATTTTGATTAAATCATTGCTCTTGTTGCCACTACTAGTGCTTTTTTTCAGTCACTCTTCATTTGTTAGCAATCTTTAAAAAAAATGTTTTCTAAAATTCTTCAGTAGTTCCCTTTACATTCTACTGATTCTTAAGACAAAAACATTTAAATTCTGTCCTCCACATCATGCTTGGTTACAACAGAATCTTAAAATCCCCTCTGTCTCCCTTAAAAATCTGCAACCTTACAACCTGGAAATAATCCAAATGTCTCAGTTTGTCTTGAAACAAACATATACAGGTAATAACCTAAATCTCTCACAGTTTGTCTTGAAACAAACATGTACAGGAAAATAGCCCAAACACCTCACCGTGTGTCTTTAAACAAACGTACAGCAAAACAGTCGGGTGTTTGCTTGTAAGTGCCGTCAGCAAAGCTAAATGATGAAGTAACCACTCCCATTCTTCCTGCCTGAAGAACCAAAGATGGTGATATTGATGTCCCACAGGCATGAGCCCCTGAAGCATCATCTGAACCCCCCACAAACCTTTCCCATTCATATTCCCTTTACTTCAAACAAGCAGGAGCAATGAAACGAGCCCAGGAACGATAACCACCAAAACGCTGCATCCCAAACCAGAAGCCAGAGAGTCGTCCTTGTCCATTCCATCTCGTGAAGAATCGCCACCACTCGGAACCACAGAACTGCCATCGCCCTCATTCTGAGTGGTCGAGTCAGGGTTCTTCTCATCGGAAATGGTGGTCGCCGAATCAGAATCCTCATCGTCGTCACCGTCGCTGGGCAGCAGGGATAAGCAGATGTCCGGGAGAGTGTGCAGTTCACTGTTCAGCATGGCCTCGGCTAGCTCTTCCCCGCACAGCTTGAAGGCGTTCCGCAAGCAAAAGGCGCGCTGCATGCTGGTTCTGTCAGTATACAAAACTCATGTAATTAAGAAAGAGAGATAGAGAGAAAAGCGCATTTCTTTCGCAGTCCGTTAATGTATACCATACAGGCAGTCATCATTATTTTCTTATCTGTACCCTGCATATAATTCGCAAATGGTATTGCCTCCATGGAAGGAGGGAAAGAGTGTGCGTGTGTGTGTGTGTGTGTGTGTGTGTGTAAGTTTGATCAGTAATAAATTAGAACGGCTCCCGGAAGAGCACAGCATTCCACCAAGGTCGAACAAATCTTGGATCACGCGAGTCGGGCAAAACAACACTATTTTCCGCCAAGGAAAGGAAAAGCTGGTACGGACCGAAGGAATTATTCCCCATTTACATTTTTTTGGGAAAAAATTCAATACATATATATGAACGTTTTTTTTTTTTCTCTAGAAAGCTTTAATACTCCATGAAACTGTATTACTTCGTGGATCAGTTTGCAACAGTAACTTCACAGTGTTGATGTTCAGTGAACATTTAGTAATCATTTCTTACTAATATGTGAACACAGCCTGGTTCTGCCATGGGATCCGGATTCACAGCAAACTTCAGGGCCAAATCCCATCTTTCCCCCACGTTTTGTTCACGTGGATTCTGCAGTTTTTGCGTAATAAAATTTATTACTATCTTTCTGAATGATTCTGGACCCAACGTTTCATCCGGATTCGCACAACAAATCCGCACAAAAATATGATTGCTTATTGTCTCTGGGCCACATTCCATCTCCTGAAGAAGTTTGCCTGAAATACCAGCCACAGTGGCGAAGTGGCTTACATCGTGGACTGCCGGATGGGAGGTCGTGGGTTCGATTCTCATTACAGCCGGTTATTTGTGAATTTTTCTGCTCCGACCGGCTCCTACTGAGAGTGGAGTTAGCTGTAGGCTCATCTGGTAAGGCTGGGACCACACAGTCGAGTTTCATTCAGTTCAACACACATGGCAAGTTCCACTGTAGAAAAAGAAGCAAACTCTTTATGGAGTTGTGCCACAGCAGCAAAGCTGTCAATTTAACTAGGGGTAACCTAAACAGTCGTGTTTTGCAGCTTGGTCAACATTACACGCAGAAAATAAATGTTGTTTTTTTCCTTCTCAACGGTACCTTGGTATTTTTCATACTACTCGCAGCCATGACACTGACATTACTTGCAGATCATATGTCCTAGAGCATTTCCAAAAAAATAAAAGCATATGACTAGAAAAGCACTTAATGGCCTAATACTTGTAGAGAACAACTCGACTGTGATAAACGCAAAGACGTCAACAACTGCCCCCATTGACATCCTCCCCCCTCCCCTCCGCCCTCAAACTGAAAAAACTGTTGGCAACTTTCTATTTCAAACTTCCATACAGCTGCAAACGAAAGTTTGACTACTTACGTATTTTGTTGTCTTAACTTTAATGACCTAACGTATGAGGAGGAAAACGGGGGGAAATGGAGGGAAAAAAAAAAGAACCCGAACGGCATCAAGCGGACTCACTGACAGGCGGCCTTGTGCAGACCCACATTGTCCAAGTGATCGTGGATCCACTGGTCCTGCACGTTGACCACTGCCCGCCCGTACCCCTCCTCGCACTGCTGCAGGATAGGCTGCGTGTCGTTGTAACAGGCCTCAGTCAGAGCGTCCGCTATGCCACCTGAAGAGGGAAAGGGCTTTTACATACATACACACATGTTTTGCTGTCCCATCTTCTGAGTCACCTCAGTGGCATTGCACCCACGCCGCTCATTCCGACTCCACGTCCACAGCCACAGCCCCGGCACTGGCAATCCCTAGGGAGCAGTCAGTGTCAAAGTGTCGCGAGGCAATCCACAGGAGGAAACACTGCACTGCCGCCGAGTTAGTTCGATGGTGCTTGTTCTGGTCCAACATAGGCTGGACACCACCAACTAAGCCCCATACTGGTGACAGTAATTGCTTAGAAGCAAAACCCGCGTGAGTAGAGCTCTCCCTCCAGAGGGCGTCACCACGTCCGTCCACCAAGACCTATATAATACACCATTACCTTCAAAGGCCTGGCAAACTCCTTAACCTTTACCATACAATACACCATTACCTTCAAAGGCCTGGCAAACTCCCTAACCTTTACCATACAATACACCATTACCTTCAAAGGCCTGGTAAACTCCCTAACCTTTACCACACAATACACCATTACCTTCAAAGGCCTGGCAAACTCCTTAACCTTTACCATACAATACACCATTACCTTCAAAGGCCTGGTAAACTCCCTAACCTTTACCATACAATACACCATTACCTTCAAAGGCCTGGTAAACTCCCTAACCTTTACCATACAATACACTCTTACCTTCAAAGCCCCGGCAAAACTCCCTAACCATGACATACACAATACACGCTTACCTTCAAAGCCCCGGCAAAACTCCCTAACCATGACATACACAATACACGCTTACCTTCAACGCCCCGGCAAAACTCCCTAACCATGACATACACAATACACGCTTACCTTCAAAGACCAGGCAAAACTCCCTAACCATGACATACACAATACACGCTTACCTTCAACGCCCCGGCAAAACTCCCTAACCATGACATACACAATACACGCTTACCTTCAACGCCCCGGCAAAACTCCCTAACCATGACACACAATACACGCTTACCTTCAACGCCCCGGCAAAACTCCCTAACCATGACATACACAACACATTCTTACCTTCAAAGACCAGGCAGAACTCGCTAACCATGACCTATACAACACATTTTTACCTTCAAAGGCCTGACAAAACTCCCTAACCATGACCTATACAACACATTTTTACATTCAAAGACCTGGCAGAACTCGCTAACCGTGACCTACACAACACATTCTTACCTTCAAAGGCCTAACAGAACTCCCTAACCATGATCTACATACCATGATCTCACCCTCAAAGGCCTGGCAGAACTGTCTCTGGGAACGGACGGCATTGTTGCTGTCAAAGGTAAAGGACAGCCAATGTCCCCATGATCTTACCTTCAAAGGCCTGGCAGAACTGTCTCTGGGAACGGACGGCATTGTTGCTGTCAAAGGTGAAGGACAGCCAAATATCCCTGAAGGTGGGATCAGTGATCTTGTTCAGCTCCTCGTCATAACAGTTGTAGCGAGATTCGAAGGTTCTGAACAGAGACAAATGGATTGTGTGAGGTAAACAAGAAAAGTTAGTGCGTGAGTAAATGTATACTGGTGAGCGTTGTGGCGGTAGGGAGGAGGCGGGGGGGGGGGGGGGGGGGGGGGGAGCGGGGGGAGTGGAGGTAAGGGCAGAGGAGGTGGCGATGGCCTGATGTATTTGGAAAAGAGGGAGATGTGTGTGTGTGTGTGTGTGTGTGTGTAAAACTGAATAAGAATTGCCCACTTTTTGTGAATTGAGCAGACTTTGGGGACATTGGATGAAAAGAAACAACTTGATTTGATGGCAACAGAAAAGCCTATTTGTATTTCGGCAAAGTTAAAAAAAAACTTTGACTTATTCATCTTTCAGTCGTTCAGTAGAAAGCATAAAAATTACAACTATATTATGGTTACATGCAGTTCTGTTACAGTTCATATACCCCACAGTGGGTCAGATGCTGTACGGTTACATGAAGTTCTGGAACAGCCTATTCTCGTCACAGTGGCTCAGGTGCTGTACGGTTGCCTGCAGTTCTAGAACAGCCTATACACCTCACAGTGGCTCAGGTGCTGTACAGTTACCTGCAGTTCTAGAACAGCCTATACACCTCACAGCGGCTCAGGTGTGTATACGGTTACCTGAAGGTCTAGAACAGCCTATACACCTCACAGTGGCTCAGGTGTGTATACGGTTACCTGAAGGTCTAGAACAGCCTATACACCTCACAGTGGCTCAGGTGCTATACGGTTACCTAAAGTTCTAAAACAGCCTATACATCTCACAGTAGGTCACAGGCTATACGGTTATCTGCAGTTTTACAACAGCCTATACACCTCATAGAGGGTCACAGGTTATATGGTTATCTACAGTTTTACAACAGCCTACACACCTAGGGTCACAGGTTATACGGTTATCTGCAGTTTTACAACAGCCTACACACCTCATAGAGGGTCACAGGCTGTACGGTTATCTGCAGTTTTGCAACAGCCTACACACCTCATAGAGGGTCACAGGCTGTACGGTTATCTGCAGTTTTACAACAGCCTACACACCTCATAGAGGGTCACAGGTTTATACGGTTATCTGCAGTTTTACAACAGCCTATACCCAGTCCTTACACTCACAGTATACAGGGGCTGTCGGATTACCTGCAATTCTGTTGCAGTCCAAACAGCAGGTGGTCCAGCTCTGAGGCATTCTGGGAAGGTCGGTTGAGGGTCAGGTTCTCCCTGATCAGCTGGGCGCACGTGACCACCACGTCACGAGGAGGGTCAGGTCGGAGGGGAGGCGGTCTGTGGACAGAGGTGAAAGGCAGGCTGTCACACGTGTGTGTGTGTGTGTGTGTGTGTGTGTGTGTGTGTGTGTGCGCGCGCGCGCGCGCGCGCGATCGCATGTGTGTGGTGTGTGTGTGTGTGTGTGTGTGTGTGTGTGTTTGTGTGTGCCGTGAAACAATAGCAGCTTTGCAGTTTGTATATTATTCATGTGTATAATGTGTGTAGACTATGACTAGTGCACTGTCTATCCATCTTGATCTGTCACTCTCATTCTATCATTTTATTTTGAGGAAAAAAAAGGGATTTTTAAATGTACACACCAGAATTACATACAATAGGTCTGTTTAATCTACTTTTGGTCTGAAATCTAAGTGTACTACCATTATTATAACCCTGAGATTGAAGAAGTCATATCTGTATGTCAGTGAACTGAATCTGAAAGGGACTGTCTTACACAGCATTCTTTTTTCAGCAGTTTGACGCCAGCTGTGCCCCGTATCTATGAAGCCGAGGGAATGGCGGTGGTGAGGGGGGTGGGGGGGCTAGGGTAAAGGGAGGGGTCTATTTCAAATCATGATATGAGTAATACTGCCTCTAAGTATTTAATTATCAATAACTCCCTTCTTTTGTCCATCCAGCCGGCAATTCTTTCCTACAACCACCAGTCAATCATTCGATCCATTCACCCCCTTCAATGATTGTGTTTAAGCATACACAGGTGCGATGTACTCAGCAGAAGGGTCGGCCAAACACGATTCGTTCGTGAAGAAAGCATAAAAGGCCAGCAGGTGTCGCTTCACCTCTACGTCACATCCTGTCATGGCGGATCCCAGACATCCGGTTGTGTCATTGATGACTCTGGAAGAAGAGAATGCACAAAAACCAAGCCGTGAGTTATATAGTGGGTGTCGAAGGAGGGTTGCAAGACAAACTTTACAATTCTTCTACAGACTGTGGTCTAGGCGCTATTGCGTTGTACATGTTTCATAGATCTGTTGTCTTAACATCTACAGAAGACATGCATTTGTTACCTTTTGTTTTTCTTGCCAGTTTTGCATTATGCATGACCCTTATTTTGGTGTTTTTATTTGCATTTTGGTTTAAAATTATTTCCCCCCCTTTTTCTTCGAGCAGTGGAATGCATGTTTCAGACTGTCTGATGTGAGTATTCCGGAAAACTGACACAGCATTTTGATGTCAGTGTCACTGTTTGCTTCCTCCGATTTTTCACTGCACACACACACACACACACACACACACACACACACACACACACACACACATATATATATATATATATATATATATATATATATATATATATATGAACAATATAAAAAAAAGTCCTTAAAAAATCTGAAGGTGCTCAACCCCTTGGGAGCAACATCTGTTAAAAATATTTAAAAAAATGAAGTGTTAAAATCTACAAGCTTATTTCAAACCTTGCTATCGTCAGGATGTCTTTTGGGGCACGCCAACGATCTTTTATGGCGTGCGGGACTTGATTTCAACTCTGTGTGTGCAGGCGGATCTCATTTGCTGCACGTGCGGCCTGTGGTTCTTATTGGGGCCTGTTCAGGTGGAATGTGCTAGCAAAGATTTCCACTTGTGCCTGCAATTGTTTACAATTTCTACTTTTGTGTTCAGAGTTGCTAAGTGTGGTTTGCATAATATTAACCATTTTTCTGTGGAGCATAGGTTGCATCTTTTTGAAATATTGTTGTATGGTGTTGCTCTTTTTATGATTTTCCATGATATGTTGTAGTCTATTTTTATCTTTGAGTCTCCAAATGTATTTACTCAGCTCTGTTTGATTTTGTATTTTTCATTTTTGAATGACTGTTTGTGGTTTGCGTATCTGGTTTTGAAAGTCATGCAATGAAAACGCATTCATTGATGCAGCAACAGAATATCAAGAAGCATTACAAAAAGTGGTTACAATTACAAACTACAATACAGTCCAGACAACAACACGAACAGAAATAAGAAAAATAGGAAAAGAAAGATCATATGGTACAACCCACCATACGATGGACAAGTAAAAACAAATGTAGGAAAAGAATTCTTTAAAATCTTGGCAACATCATTCCCAAAAGAACACAAACTGTCCAAAATATTCAACAAAAACACCATTAAACTGTCATACTCATGTATGCCCAACCTCAAAAACATGATTGATTCATCTAACAAAATGAAAAGCAACATAAAAGAGAAGGGTGCCGAAAGGACATCTTGCAACTGCACTAAAAAAGAACAGTGCCCCCTGAGCAATAAATGTCTTCACAGCAACATTGTATACCAAGCTACGGTAACATCAGAAAATGAAAAAGAAACATATAGGGATTACTGAAAACACTTTCAAAACCAGATACGCAAACCACAAACAGTCATTCAAAAATGAAAAATACAAAAATCAAACAGAGCTGAGTAAATACATTTGGAGACTCAAAGATAAAAATAGACTACAACATATCATGGAAAATCATAAAAAGAGCAACACCATACAACAATATTTCAAAAAGATGCAACCTATGCTCCACAGAAAAATGGTTAATATTATGCAAACCACACTTAGCAACTCTGAACACAAAAGTAGAAATTGTAAACAATTGCAGGCACAAGTGGAAATCTTTGCTAGCACATTCCACCTGAACAGGCCCCAATAAGAACCACAGGCCGCACGTGCAGCAAATGAGATCCACCTGCACACACAGAGTTGAAATCAAGTCCCGCACGCCATAAAAGATCGTTGGCGTGCCCCAAAAGACATCCTGAAGATAGCAAGGCTTGAAACAAGCGTGTAGATTTTAACACTTCATTTTTAAAAATATTTTTAACAAAAAAAAACAAAAAACATATATATATATATATATATATACACACACACACAAACGCGCGCCTGCGCACGTACACACACACACACACACACACACACACACACACACACACACACACACACACACGCGCGCGCGCGCACGCGCGCACGCGCGCGCACACGCACGCGCACACGCACACGCACACGCACACGCACACACACACACACACACACATTAATACTGTTCTGCTTTTTTATCATGTGCATGTATATGTGTTCAAATGGATTTACATGTGGGTAAGTGCATTATGTGTGGGAGGAGTGGAAGGAGAGAAACGGAATGGTCGTCTGCATACCCTGTCACCTCTGTTGTACTGTGCACTCTATCACATTTCTCTCTTCTTCGTCTGTATCAGAACGTTTCTTGGAGCAAGCAAACATACTGCATAGTCAGTAAACCATCTGAACATAATTCATTCTCTCTCTCTCTCTCTCTCTCTCTCTCTCTCTCTCTCTCTCTCACACACACACACACACACACACACACACATGCACGCACACACGCACCACTCTCTCTCTCTCTCTCTCTCTCTCTCTATCTTTCTCTCCCTACCCCTCTCTATCTCACACACACACACACACACACACACACACAATGCACGCGCATACACAATTCTCTCTCTCCTTCTCTCTCTCCCCCCCTCTCTCTCTCTCTCTTACACACACACACACACACACGCACATCACAAACACACACACACACACACACACACACACACACACACGCACATCTCACACACACACACACACACACGCGCGCGCGCACGCACGCACGCACGCACTCCACAAATGCTTTTAGTTATCCGAGACAAAGGTTTGCAGCGTTAAAGAAATAAACGAGGCAGTATTATTTTATCACATCTTTATAGAATTGAAAACTGCTACTGGTCCAACACCTCATGCTTGATCGTTGGCATAAAGCACATGAGCTTGCTTTTGTGATCTTTTAACACTGAAGTGTGTGTTGTATAGCACTTTTGTTTGTTTTTACGGTAAACTATTCTTCAGAGTTTTATTCTTTCGTCTTTGGATTATCTTCTTCTTCTGCTTTCTCCTCCTCTTTTGCTCCTTGCCTTCTGAACCCTATTCGGTTTCTCCATCTCACATAGCACAACATGCTAAGTAGAAAGCGAGTAATATTATCACAAGCAGATCCCTCGAACTATCAACATTAAAAACAAACTCTCTCTCCTCTCTCTCTCTCTCTCTCTCTCTCTCTCTCTCTCTCTCTCTCTCTCTCTCTAATGTCAAGACAACACATACATTTCGATAACTTTTGCGAAAGTGACTTTGACAATTTTGACGAAAGATGCTATTCTATGCGGTACAGAAGGATACGTATGAAGTCAAGCCACCTTGTTCCTATCTGGCCGACCAAGGAAGCCACAACTGAACATTCTGAAACAGCAATGAAGAAGAAAAGACAAAACATGGGATGAACTCACTGGCAAGCCAGCTCTTTGTAGACGTCGACATTGTTGTCAAAGGCGCGCTGCGAGCGCACGGCAGACACGTACTGTTGACCTTGGGAGAAGCGCGTGTAACACCAGGCCTCCACGCTGACGTTGTTCTGCTGGGTACACTGCACCCTGCCGCTCACCCCTGTACACAGCCACAGACCGCTCACCTCTGTACACACAGCCATAGACCGCTCACCTCTGTACACACAGCTACAGACCGCTCACCTCTGTACACACAGCCACAGACCGCTCACTTCTGTACACACAGCCACAGACTGCTCACCTCTGTACACATAGCCACAGACCGCTCACCTCTGTACACATAGCCACAGACCGCTCACCTCTGTACACACAGAATGCTCACCTCTGTACACACAGCCACAGACCGCTCACCTCTGTACACAGCCACAGACCGCTCACCTCTGTACACAGCCACAGACCACTCACCTCTGTACACAACCACAGACCGCTCACCTCTGTACACACAGCCACAGACCGCTCACCTCTGTACACACAGCCACAGACCGCTCACCTTTGTACACACAGCCACAGACTGCTCACCTCTGTACACAGCCACAGACCACTCACCTCTGTACACACAGCCACAGAACGCTCACCTCTGTACACACAGCCACAAACTGCTCACCTCTGTACACACAGCCACAGACCGCTCACCTCTGTACACACAGCCACAGACCACTCACCTCTGTACACACAGAATGCTCGCCTCTGTACACACAGCCACAGACCGCTCACCTCCGTTCACACAGCCACAGACTGCTCACCTCTGTACACAGCCACAGACCACTCACCTCTGTACACAGCCACAGACCGCTCACCTCTGTACACACAGCCACAGACCGCTCACCTCTGTACACACAGCCACAGACCGCTCACCTCTGTACACACAGAATGCTCACCTCTGTACACACAGCCACAGACCGCTCACCTCTGTTCACACAGCCACAGACCGCTCACAAGTCAAGGACCACTCACAACAGCACTCGCCTCTGTACACACAGCCACAGACCGCTCACCTCTGTACACACAGTCCTAGATTCCTCGCAACATGGACGTACAGACTGCACAAGGGTCTGGAGTGTGTTACGGGAAATGACGTGCCATCCTTGCACCAGGAAACGGGGGAGCTTCACGAGGATAGGCAGGACTGGCTGTCCACCACACACCGCCCGAAGGCGTTCCACGGACGGTCGGTGGGTACCAAACCCGATGACCATTCTGGAAAGCACATCCTCTGGATCCCATGCGCCTGCATGAAGTCCCCCGTCATAATATGAACACGAGACGAAGTGCGTTGTCACCTTGAAGCATGACCCTGAGGACCCATGCCAACAGTACGTACCTGACACAAAACCCAGTGGAGAACTATATACGGAACAACGATAGGTGCTACTGCGTTCATGAAACACACACCGATCAGTACCGTCATTCATACTTCCCCAAGACAATAACTGAACGGAACCACCTCGACGATACCATCGTCCACCAAAAGTCAGTCGACAGTTTCAAGTCGGCTCTGGCAAAAGCCAGAAGCCGATAATATCACCGCGCTGCGCACCCCCACCGTCGCGCCTATGCCAGTAAATGAATGTAAGCGACGTATCAATCCAGATCCAGATCCAGATGCCCTGGGGAACTGGTTAGATCCGGAGACCCACAGTCTGGTCTCTGTACCGCTGGCCGGTCAGTGTGTCATGGAGGACATGCAGGGGGGCCTGCCATGGAGGCAGAACCCGACCAACACCATTTTTTTCTTAAGCCATGTTCAAAGCAGTCCACTTCTTAGACAGTAGACAGTAGCATCAATAAACCGTTGTCCTACCCGGCGCCAGACATGTGTCCTGCCACCGTTGGAGCTGCGGAGGGAACCGGTGAAGAGGACACTAGACTGCTGAAGTCTGTTCCAGAGACAGCAGTCAGCACGTGCTCAACGACAGGCCGTTGTGTGGGTGAGTGACGCGGACTGCACATCTTCTCGCTTGGAGGTTGAACGTGCTTGGGGCAAGTGCGCGTGGCTTCGAATGATGAAAGCACTGATGTTGACGCGTGCAACGTTGCTCAAACGAGGTATGCTCAGTATGAGCGATTTGATGGTGAACAGCGCAGCGTTGAGAGCGGGATGAATCGGTGCAGTATCGGCGTCCGGGAGCGAGGGTGATACTGTGTGCTGCCCATCGTCTGAAACCTGTTGTGAAGCGTATGGAGGAGAGAGAGACTTCTGTCTTCCGTCTAGGGATACATATCACATGCAACAGGTCACATGGCCTTTCCTTCCTTCCGCCATAAAAGAGCTCTGGAAAGTAATGCAGTGTGTGTGTGTGTGTGTGTGTGTGTGTGTGTGTGTGTGTGTGTGACGTGTTGTGTGTAGGATGTTAAAGTCCTTAATGACAAGAAAACCATATCAAGGAAGTATGAGAATGCAGCATATGACCATCACAGTGAGGGGTCTACAGTGACAGTGAGGGGTCTACAGTGACAGTGAGGGGTCTACAGTGACAGTGATGGGTCTACAGTCACAGGGAGGGGTCTACAGTCACAGGGAGGGGTCTACAGTGACAGTGAGGAGTCTACAGTGACAGTGAGGGGTCTGCAGTGACAGTGAAGGGTCTGCAGTCACAGGGAGGGGTCTACAGTGACAGTGAGGGGTCTACAGTGACAGTGAAGGGTCTGCAGTCACAGGGAGGGGTCTGCAGTCACAGGGATGGGTCTGCAGTCACAGGGATGGGTCTGTAGTGACAGTGAGGGGTCTACAGTCACAGTGAGGGGTCTGCAGTCACAGGGAGGGGTCTGCAGTCACAGGGAGGGGTCTGCAGTCACTGTGAGGGGTCTGCAGTCACAGGGAGGGGTCTGCAGTCACAGGGATGGGTCTGCAGTCACAGGGATGGGTCTACAGTCACAGTGAGGGGTCTACAGTCACAGTGAGGGGTCTGCAGTCACAGTGAGAAGAGATGTTCATCATCCAGTTGCAGTCAGGTCGTGTCCAGATCAGGATTTCCGTCCTCACCCGCTGGGCTGTGGTGCCGGTCTTCTGTCTTAAAACTACTCCTGATACTGTCCAGCATTTTTGCATTGTTTGCTAAGCGTGTTATTATTTCATTAAACACAGCGTTTGTCTGTCTGTCTGTCTGTCTGTCTGTCTGTCTGTCTGTCTGTCTCTGTCTCTCTCTCTCTCTCTCTCTCTCTCTCTCTCTCTCTCTCTCTCTCTCTCTTGGTACACTATCTGATTGCCGGTTGAGTTTTTCACAGACATGGAATGTTCATTACCAGAAGTACCGAGTACACTATCTGCACGTTCCCTACTTTCACCAGCGTCATGATCATCACCACTGTCAGTCGTACAGGTATTTCCCACCGTCAGCTCATCATCGGGATGTCGTGCCATTGATTGTGTATGTGTGTGTGTGTGTGTGTGTGTGTGTGTGTGGTGTGTGTGTGCTGTGTGTGTGTGTGTGTGTGTGTGTGTGTGTGTGTGTGTTCTGTGTCTGTGTGTGTGTGTGTGTGTGTGTGTGTGTGTGTGTGTGTGTAGACTGATCTCCTTCATCACACAATCGTGCACATTTAGCCACACTACTAACACAGACACTGTCAATTTGGAAAGTGCCTGATGCGGTCGTGTTTTCCATGCTGTAAAAGAGAGTGGGAGAAGTCGGGAGACAGACAGCGGAGGGGGGGGGGGGGGGGGGGGGGGGGAGGGGGGGGAGCAGCTTGCCTTTTCTTCTTGAACTGCAGAAGTCCTGTGTGCCTCGGATCTCCTCCTGTCTTGGAACACTTGGGACAGACACTTCCTTCGATAAACCAGTGTGTCACGGTGACCGGGTTGTGATGTTTGAGGCACTGGAGTCAGGCGAAGAACAATGACCGTTTGATTTCCTTTTCTTTCGATTTTGAAGGAAGACATGGTTATTTCTCTCAGCAGAGCGCTGAGGACACTTTTTAACGTGGAAGGGAGGCCGTTTACCGACATACTGGACAAAGTTTGACTGTTTTGTTGCAAATGGCAGCCAAATAAGGGGAGCCACCGGCATGAGAGAGAGAGAGAGAGAGAGAGAGAGAGGAAATGTAAAGTTTTAATAACCTAATCTCTGATTGGCTTCTCTCCGTTAAAATCCTCTTTGTCTT
>CM065720.1:2438258-2458258 GCA_033310375.1 Conus canariensis
ACCTGGTCATTTATCTGTTTGTTTTAACCTGGTCATTTATCTGTTTGTTTTAACCTGGTCATTTATCTGTGGTCGTTATGGTACAAAGAAACTCTAGGGAGATCTTGACAGCTGAAGGGCATCAGAGAAGGAACCCCCCCCTACCCCCCCCTCCCCTCTCAGACAAGTGTTTCAGCCCAGAACTCCTTACACTTCAACAGAGCAGGGCCGCATCCAGGCCACGACTCCTAGATGCCCATCCGCTGTTATTGTTCTTCCTGGCGCTGCCCAGACTCGAACACCACCCCCACCCCCCTGGATGGATGGGTGTCTGAAGGCGATGTTCCTTAGATGGGTGTCTTGCCCGCATCTCAACAGGACACCTGTATGTTCTAAGGTTAGAAATGTCAGCCTTGTGAAGGTCACTCCTGTTCCTCCTAGACCTGATCCAGCTGCAACTCTTCGTCAGCTGCCTCTGCCATCGACTTTTGGGGTCTGGTCCTCTTCTTACTAGAAATCGTGGGTTATTTCATGAGGTCAAAGGCTCATGGGACTAACCGCCCTGGCCCAAACCTCTATGGCGAGGACTTTGGCTGGGAAGCCCGATTCCCTCTGAGGAGGGCGAACAGTCCTCTGAATTCTATTCAAACCCTGACAGACTTTCCATCCCATAGCAACCCAACCATTCCTGGGTCCACCTTTTGACCTAATCTTGCACCAAAAATTCAATGGGTTCATCTTTCAGCCACAAACCGTCCAAAAAAAAAATCGTTAAAATCAAAGTAGTACAAAGAAAAGAAATAGCGGCTTCATCGTTTTCCTACCATTTGCCTTTGTCAGATTCCCTTTTGCTTGCAGAGAGATAACTACCCTCTCCCTGGCGGGAGAAGTGCTCAGTTGCCTGGGATACCATCTCACGCGCGCGCACACACATGTCGCATCACTTTGTGAACAGTCGTAAAAGGAAATTACTACTACTACTACTGCCGCCGCCGCCGCTCATACTACTACTTTCTACTACTACTACTGCTACACAGATTCATACGGACCCATACACACATTTCCCTGTTTCCGGGACCCCTCCCCACTCTCCCGTCGCCCTGCGCATCTCTTGTGACCCCCCAAGCCCGCCCCCCTTACACCCACCCACCCACCTACACACACACACACACACACACACACCACACACACATTAGCTCCCCTCCCCCCCCACTCCCTACACACACGCGCGCGCGCGCACCCTCCCCCCCCCCCCCCACACACACACACACACGAAACCACATCAACCAGCTTAATGTTGTACGCTAACCAGTGAGGGCGCCTTCCTGCCTGCACATAGGCTGTGCCCGCAAGCCGTGCATCGTCGTGTGTGTGTGTGTGTGTGTGTGCGTGCTTTGAACTTGATAAGTTAACACTGTCACCTGTGAAGTGTGGTGAACGGATAACCACCCTGTGAGTAAGAGTCAGACACAGAGCCGGTCAATCCAGCAGGAGGTGGCGATACCCGCAATGCAACTCTGACTTGTGAAAGACACAGTTACAATTCCTGTCCTCGGCTTCTTTGGTTAAAACTGATTCACTGTGTTTTGAGCGTAATCTTTCTGATTGGCACACAAACCAACAGATAGCAATATTCATAAATGTTCTAACAGTCGGACTGAACGTAACTCAGAAGGGAAAGAAAGACACTAAAAGAAAGAAACAAACGAAAAAGGGGAATGGGGAGGTGGAGAGGGAGGAGAAAATCAGCAACACTCCACACGTGCGTTTATCCACATGGTAAAACAACATCTTAGTGCTGGGAATTACTAGATGGGTGCAGTTGCTACGTCCTTTGATACAAATGATTACATTTCCGCACGTTTATCGCCCGTGAATACTTGCTATAAATAATACAAAGAAATGACTTTGACCAACCGTTGCTGATTCTACATGGCCGCTTGGTAGGTTTGCTTTGCTTTGCCATCCAATACAATGGGTAGTGTGCCTGCCTTGCTGGCTGGCTTTCAGTGGTCACTCTTTGTCCAAATGCATCGGCCAGTTCCACCACGCTCAAGGACTGGGCATGGATATGTACTTTGATTGTTTGTTTTCCATCAGCGATGTTCAGCCGGTTAGATTTGGTGGGGAGGGCGGTGGAGGCGGTGGTGGTGGTGGTGGTGGTGGTGGTTGTGGTGGTGGTGGTGTGACTCTGTGTATGTGTCCGTGTGTCTGTGTATTGTTAATCAGGAAATAGTGTTGTCTAATGTGGTTAAAATAATTGGTTCGTTCGTATGCAGACGTATACGCGTACACATGCTCTCTGTCTCTGTCTCTGTCTCTCTCTCTCTCTCTCTCACACACACACACACACACACACGCGCGCGCGCGCGCGCGCATCATTTTGTGAACAGTCGTAAAATGAAATTACTACTACTACTATTGCCGCCGCCGCCCATGCTACTACTACTACTACACAGATTCATACGGACCCATACACACATTTCCCTATTTCCGGGACCCCTCCCCACTCCCCCGTCGCCCTGCGCATCTCTTGTGACCCCCAACCCCGTCCCCCTTACACACACACACACACACACACACGCACACACATACACACCCATCAACCCCACTCCCTCCACACACACACACACACACACGCGCGCGCGCGCACTTAGACGCACTATTGAGGCGTGCCATCGCTCCCTGTCACCTGACACCGACAAAGAGTTTACCGTTCTACTGAGCGCAAGCAGGCGGGGAGGGGGGGGGGGGGGGGTTGGAGGAGGAGAGGGGCGGAGGAAAGAGTAGGGAATAGGAAGAGGTGAGAGGGTACGAGAAGATGACGGAGGACGGAGGAGTCGGAGGATTAAGAGGTGGAAAAGGTCGACGGCAGCCTCAGCGAGGAGTGTCAACATCATACGGCGACGTTGTCCGTACGACTTCCATCCTAGGATCCAAGTCAGGAAGGACACGCAGATTCCACTGAACAGTCAGCGTCTTCTGGGCAGCCGTCAGGTGACGTGTGTGTGGGAAACTGACTTCCGGTTCTCAAAAAACATGGAATTTTTTGTTTGGTTGTTTTTTTTTATTTTTATTTTTTTAGTTTGCTGGCAAAATCGAAGAGAGAACTGATGACTGGGCTGATGCACTTATACAGGTCATCATCTGTACAGCAATTTGTCGTCTGCAAAAGAATCCTCAGTCGTTCTTCAGTCAATAATATTAACCAATCGAAATAGTCTCTTGATGCTGACCGGAACTCGGCTTTCAGTGGACGCGGTATGACTTTTTAGTGTCTGCTGTCACAATCATAGCATACTCAATATAGATGTTGTTAAGACAAAAAATAACACCACTGTCGGCCATTCCTACAGATCAATCGCCAGTCCTACAGATCAATCGCCAATGGTGCAGATCAATCGCCAGTCCTACAGATCAATCGCCAGTCCTACAGATCAATCGCATGGATAACCTGCTCAGCTCAGGCAGATCAACGACGTCTTCGCATAATCTCACATGACAGTAATCAGCTATGACAGACTAATGAATATTGTTGAGAACTGAACAGAAGTCTCCTGTGTGAAGTTATCACTGTGTTGTCATGGCATTGTTGAGAACTGAACAGAAGTCTCCTGTGTGAACTTATCACTGCGTTGTCACGGCATTGTTGAGAACTGAACAGAAGTCTCCTGTGTGAACTTATCACTGTGTTGTCACGGCATTGTTGAGAACTGAACAGAAGTCTCCTGTGTGAACTTATCACTGTGTTGTAACGACAGTATAAATATTGTTGAGAACTGAACAAAAATCTCCTGTGTGAAGTTATCACTGTGTTGTAACGGCAGTATAAATATTGTTGAGAACTGAACAGAAATATCCTGTGTGAAGTTATCACTGTGTTGTCACGGCAGTAAATCTGCGATCAACATTTTCAGCAGTACAATCAATATTACAAAACTGTCATACTCTTGCTATGATTTCTCACAACCTTATACACTGACAAAAAAAGAATCAAATGACACTATAAAAAAAAAACTAGTAAATATCATATTACATTATGTCAAGATCAGATCATTGACAGCGGTAGATCAATTCATTCATATTGTTTATAGCCCAGCCAACCACAAGGGGCCATGTTAGGGATATCATCTCATCGAAGTCAATTCCTACCATAGCTGTTAACAAGAATCGCCAAACCAGAATATGTAACACATGCAAAAAAAAAAGCATAAAACTCTTTCTTTTCATATGGTCTCGGATCATATCTGCTGAGACATCTCGGAACAAGGTCTTCATGGAGTCTGCTGTTAAGCTATTCATGTCAGATATCATGTCTAAGTTCCATCTTCTTCCAGTCTCAGAGGTGGAGATACCAGTTAATTTGATAGGCCTACTAGCCTAAATACAGAACTAATCTTGACCAGGTAATTACAGTTTTGTATGCATGTTACGTCAAAATATAACGTCATGCTGGTGATTCGCATTTTCAATACTCATGCTACCTGTTGGATAAAGGTAGGAACTGTGAGAACATCGTCTGACAGAAATAGATCTGTGGTGAATCCAGGAAGTGAAGTCACATGATGGCAGCAAATTAAAAACCATCACCCGTGGTGAATCCAGGAAGTGAAGTCACATGATGGCAGCAAATTAAAAACCATCACCCGTGGTGAATCCAGGAAGTGAAGTCACATGATGGCAGCAAATTAAAAACCATCACCCGTGGTGAATCCAGGAGGTGGAGTCACATGATGGCAGCAAATCAAAAGTTATCGTCCTTTGGGAATCCAGCGAGAAAAGCGACACGACGGCAGCAGGTTAAACAGCTGTAGTTTGTTTCCACAATAACATTATCGAATGGCACCCGTGCGTAATTAATTTGCCTTTGTAAACGGATTAAAAAAAATCAGTTGTTTTAATAGACGGTGAGAAAATCCATAACCGAAGCATCAACTAAAATAGATGTCATAGATTATGCTAATGCGAGATTACTTTGAACATTTGGAACAAATCTGTGCTGTAACATGTGTGGGACGAAGGGAAGGTGTCTCGCTTTGAGGCTTGCCATAATTAGGTATGTCTCAAAAGACAGCTTTCCCTCCACTCCCCCCCACCCCACCCCCCATCCCGACACCACTTCCTTCCCCATCACCTCCCCCTTCTTTGCACGTGTGTTCTGACGTTATTGTACATGCTGCCTAACTGGCAAGAATTTTGATTTTTGGCATACAGTGAATCACATCACTGAACCAAAGATAGTGCAGAACTAGCTCACCAGCTTCAGTGATGAGATTATAACACACGTCGCACATGACCACAATAGGCAAATTGCTTCTTTTGTTCTTTAATACCTTTCTCAAGTTTTAATGACTTTTCCACACTAGCTTTCCCTAGGTCTCTTTTTCATTTTTTGTTTTTCATTTGTAACTTTCTGTCAACTTCATCCAATGTTTCATACGATTACTTTTTCCTTGGTCTTTTTGTGGGGCATGAAGTGTTGGATATGAAAATACAAAATGCATCAACTGCAACCTGGAAGAGGTGTGATCGCACACTAGCTTTTGTTCTGGCCTTTCCCTTAGACCATGATGTCGGTGACTGATCTATGTAGAATTAAGCGTTGACTTCAACCATGTGCAAATGCGATTTCTGGTTTGTATGCAAACATGTTGATGATCTGATAATGTGAACTGGCAGCGCAGAGTAAAGTGGTCGGTCAGAGCAGGAGTCCACAAACTGAATGGGGAAAAAGAGTCACCAGCATTGCCGCCTTCTCCATCCAATGGTTGACCGTACGTCAGACAGTCACCAATGATCACTTAGTGGCTGTGGCACAGTGTAAGTGTCGCGGATTGCAGACTGGGGGCTCGTGGGTTCGATTTCGATCAGGGCCATTCATATTTGTTTGGTTGGTTTTTCTTTTCCTTTTTTTTTCGGGGAGGGGGGGGGGGATGGGGGGAGTCCGAGCAGTTCCTACCCAGAGATGTGTGTGGTATGGGCTCAAATGGCAAGCATGAAACCACACAGTCCGTTTTCATCTACATAACAGATGTGTCTTTAAGAGCGTCGTTCAAATTTCCAGACCAACACTGCAGGTGTCTGCATCTCTCGGGCCTGGTTGACACCGAGATGTATGATAAAAGTGAGCGTAAAACTCAGCCCCTGATGCAGTCTCTGAACAGGATGGAACTCCATGATACATCTCCATCATCCTCATCATCATCGTCTAGCATTCAAGAAAACCTCAATTTCTGTGGCCCCTCATACCCTCAACATACGCAGGGATCCACGTACTTAGCCCCCTACTGACGACAATAATCGTGTAGTCGCAGAGCCAGCGTGAGTGAGCGCCCCCTCCAAGCCCACCACCCACTGGTCACGATGGTCCCTCAAAGCCACCACCCCACTGGTCCAACGATGGTCCCCCTCCAAAGGCCACCACCCACTGGTCCAACGATGGTCCCCCTCCAAAGGCCACCACCCACTGGTCCAACGATGGTCCCCCTCCAAAGGCCACCACCCACTGTCCAACGATGTCCCCCTCCAAAGGCCACCACCCACTGGTCCAACGATGGTCCCCCTCCAAAGGCCACCACCCCTGTCAACATGGTCCCCCTCCAAAGGCCACCACCCACTGGTCCAACGATGGTCCCCCTCCAAAGGCCACCACCCACTGGTCCAACGATGGTCCCCCTCCAAAGGCCACCACCCACTGGTCCAACGATGGTCCCTCTCCAAAGGCCACCACCCCACTGGTCCAACGATGGTCCCCCTCCAAAGGCCACCACCCCACTGGTCCAACGATGGTCCCCCTCCAAAGGCCACCACCCCACTGGTCCAACGATGGTCCCCCTCCAAAGGCCACCACCCCACTGGTCCAACGATGGTCCCCCTCCAAAGGCCACCACCCACTGGTCCAACGATGGTCCCCCTCCAAAGGCCACACCACTGGTCAACGATAGTCCCCCTCCAAAGGCCACCACCCACTGGTCCAACGATGGTCCCCTCCAAAGGCCACCACCCACTGGTCCAACGATGGTCCCCCTCCAAAGGCCACCACCCACGTCCACGATGTCCCCTCCAAAGGCCACCACCCACTGGTCCAACGATGGTCCCCCTCCAAAGGCCCCCCACCCACTGGTCCAACGATGGTCCCCCTCCAAAGCCACCACCCACTGGTCCAACGATGGTCCCCCTCCAAAGGCCACCACCCCACTGGTCCAACGATGGTCCCCCTCCAAAGGCCACCACCCACTGGTCCAACGATGGTCCCCCTCCAAAGGCCACCACCCACTGGTCCAACGATGGTCCCCCTCCAAAGGCCACCACCCACTGGTCCAACGATGGTCCCCCTCCAAGGCCACCACCCACGTCACGATGGTACGACTGGAAAGGCAATCCACACTGAAGGCACAAACAGGTTTCTACCACAACTCCAACCACCACCCCACTAGTGTGGCTCATGGTCCGTGGCAACAGCAACAATCGACAACCAACCCTGTCCGTGAAGGCCAGGGTTCGTAATCTCGCTTGGACCAGTTTCTCACCTCCCCCGGCTCCAAAGTGGGCTTACTGGGTGCGAAACGAACATGTGCGCTTGGTCCTGCTAAGCCCGATTCGATTCTCCTTTGCTTCGCCTCTACGGCGCAAAACCAACATGGGGGCGTGCGTGCGTCGTTGGCCCTGCTAGCGTTCAGTTGCTGTTGCGTTCGTTGCTATGCGGTGTAAATGTGGTGCGTGGTGCTGTGCTGCGTGCGCGATGCGTGTCTGTGTGCGTGCGTGGTGGTCGTGTGTGTGTGTGTGGTGTGTGTGGTGTGTGTGTGTGTGTGTGTGTGTGTGGGGCAGGTGTCTGTGTGGGTGTGTGTGTGTGTGTGTGTGTGTGTGTGGTGTGTGTGTGTGTGTGTCAAGGTGTGTGTGTGTGTGTGAGTGTGTGTTTGTGTTGTGTTGTGTGTGTGTGTAGTTGTGCGAGTGGTGAGTCTGTGCATTTTTTGTTGTTCACCGTGTGTTGGTGTGCGCGCACATGCATACACGATCGTGATTTCTACGTCGGCTTATATAAATATATGTGCATGCGGGCGGGCGTGCTTCTATGCGTCTTACGCGCGTCTTACAAAACGTGGTAGTGCGTGAATCAACTGGGCAGTAGGAATCAGGACAAAACGACACTCAAAACAAAAGGTGGGGCAAAACGGCCCGAGAGGAAATAACGCAGGGGCAAAATCGCAAAGGGCAAAATGAAAAACGGGCGAATCAGAACGACCACGTAGTGAGAGCCTACAAAGGACAGGTGATCAGCGCCATGGACATTGACACAGAGCACAGCTGCATTTCTTACGACCAAGAATGCCAGACTCTCATGCCGCGAGGTGAAGACGGTGGGACTATCCAAAGAGAAGGCGCTTACTGGGCGGAAGCTGGTGTGAGCGGTTTTCCGAGCAAACCTGGTTTCTAAATCTGGACCCAGATTCCGGAAGAGTTTAGCATTTTCTGCACGAGAGATGTCGTCACTACCATGTCAAAGCCACCGCGACACACAGTGACAGATTCGATTCATTTTTTTCCCGTTAAATACTGCCTCAGCTGATTTATGAAGAATCCTGCTCACTGTATAGCCAGCCCCGAGACATGATCATCTCGTGGGAACTCTCGCCGATCAAGAGGCGAGAACCCTTCCTCTCACCACCACCATCGCACTTCCCCTTCAATCCAATACTCCCCCCCCCTCCCCCACCCCCACGCTCCTCAGTCCACAGCCATCCCATTCTCTAAAACATCCAGCTACACCCCCCCCCCCCCCCTTTCTTCTAACATACATGTCCGCGGATGGGAGGTGGGGTGTGTGAAGATGACAGCACAGGCGTTGAGGTGGGCTGCCGGAACTCCTGTAATCCTACCCCCCCCCCCCTTCCCCTCACACCCCACATCCCTCCCCGATCCCGTCCCTTCCAACGTGCCCCGCAAAACAAAAGAATCGACTGAGCATACATGTCTGGCCAAACACCTGAACGTCGAATCCAAAACGATCCTAAAAAGCTCCTCTCTGGCAAAGGCCCACGCAACACCCCCTTCCCCCTCCCCCCCCAACTGCCCCCCACCCCACTTCCCCACTCTCCTCAACTCCCCCCCCCCCCATCCCCCTTTCTACCCAATCTGTCCAATCTCAGTTGAATTTAAATGACGTGTCTCCGACAGAGTTCCGGGAGATATGCGTTCATGATTTTGAAAAGACAAGACTTGAAACATTCAATACGAATAAGTATGTGAATATATATGTTGTGTGTGCGGCTCTTTTTTTTGGTTTCTACTTTTACGCCTTTACACTTAGTGTGTGTGTGTGTGTGTGTGTGTGTGTGTGTGTGTGTGTGTGTGTGTGTGTGTGTGTGTGTGTGTGCGAGTGTTGTGTGTGTGTGTGTGTGTGTGTGTGTGTGTGTGTGTGTGAGAGAGAGAGAGAGAGAGAGAGAGAGAGAGAGAGAGAAGGGGGGGGGGATTTGCTTTGCTCTCCTTTGCTTAACGTCTTTTCGCATGAAGATGTTTTTAGACAGACTTTACAATTGGATACTGTAACCAATTTTTACAAGTAAGGCAGTTTGCCTACGTTGATTGGAATGTATCATGTCTACCTTTATCTACCCTACTGATCAACTTGGGGAAAAAATGTGTTTCGACTGGCAGAACGAGAGAGTAACTCGGGCCTACCTCAGTGAGCCAAAAGAGCCAAAGAGTATAGTGCTGTCCATGTTTCCCCATTTGGGATTGCCTTCCCACATGAATACCAGCAGCTCCTCCCACCAATCGTAAGCAAGTTTGCAGAAGTCGGCGAATCACATACACCGACATATAGACTGATATTCATGAATAATTGTCAGACAAGTGAAAAACAAACAAAGACAAAGTTTAAGTAATCTGTGACTAGTTCAGCTCCTGTCTGTTTCAAATCCACTTTGTCTTCAATACAGACAAGATGAATGTTGACTTTGAGGTCCAAAGATAAGAATCTTCTCTTCTTCTTCTTCTTCTTCTTCTTCTTCAGCGTTCCAGTATCTGGTAGCGTATGAATTCGTTTTACCCAGTTGGGATACTCACACTATACTCGAGAGTCTAGTCAGTTCACTCCGACTTCGTTGAGTGCAGAAATTTGTGGGAAGAGGTTGTGGAAAAAGATAGATAAAAGATATGGTAGACAGAAAGGACAGTAGACGACAGTACAGCAAAGGAGGAGACAGAGTTACTGAGAGCGAAAGGAAAGGGGACGTTACTAGCACAGAATGTCCAGAAGGAGGGAGAACTATTTGTACAAAAGACCCCCGGTATCCCCACGGGGGAAATAAGAATATGAAATCCTTTCTAATCATGTTAAGCCCTTAATTTCCTCGCCACTCATCAAAAGCAGTAACACATTTTGATTGGTGGGAAGAGCCGTTGAGGTTTTCGCTTTCAAACCCATAACAAACGTATGACAAGGGAAAGGACAGAACGGTAACCGGACGGAACAGTGTGCTCTCCTTGCGACTACCTCACTCTTGCGTCACGTCAAGGGAAAGCATCTTTATTTTCTTGTACCCTAATGCGTAAAATCCGACCCGTCATCTGACGCAACCTGTTTGGTCACATCGGTGTGGTCTGCGGGTTTTTGGAGGTGTCTGACGGACATTGACTAGCTCTTCGGACATTGGATTCAGTACGTCAGCAGCCTTGTACACTTTTATTCCTGCATCAACGCTTTCATCTGGAGCCTCCACAGACAGCGGTGCCTTGGCATCAGCGCAGAGAACTTTTTTCCATTGGGATTTTGTCAGTGGTCTGGAAGCATGAGCACTTGTGGAGGCACAAGATGAGAGGATCACGTTGCTCTTGGTATCGTGGGAAACGGTTACTCAGGCCGCCGTCGGCTAAGACACCTGCGGTTGGATCTTCAGAAGGTGATTACATAGATTCACTTTGTTATTACACACGCGAGTTAAAAAAAAGTCAAGCTTCAATGGGCTTGAAATGAATATCTAATGTCTGATCAATTTGTCCCTTCCCCATACTTTCCCAAAGGAATGTTCGATGCGGTCACTTTAGTGAGATGCCCGCTAGACAGAGAGAAGAAGCCACGTAGCTGACGTTTAGAGAACTCGGAAGTCTTTCCGTTAACACAGTCGTTGGAAATTACGCGTATGTTGCTGTTGTTCTTTTATCTTTGTTGTTGTTGTTTCTTTGTTCGTTTGTTTGTTTGTATGTGTTTATGTGTGTGCGTTGGTGCGTGTGTGTAATTGGCAAGGGCACGGCTACATTATCATCGTTTTACATTCATGTTATCATATTTTTCGATATGAATTTGTCCACAGTTATTGCAGAGTGTTTCGCCGAGGTACCGTTGACCTAACTTTGGATTAAACATATCTTGTTAGGCGTTCCCATCATTTTGGACCAAACAGGTTGCTTTTGCATCAAAGACAGAAAAGTAATTCAATCTTCAATAAAATACCACATACTGTTAATTTAATTTCCTGTCCCCCCCCCCCCCCCCCCCCGAGTGTTTACGCACCTCTCTCTCTCTCTCTCTCTCTCTCTCTCTCTCTCTCTCTCTCGTGTGGTGTGTGTGTGTGTGTGTGTGTGTGGTGTGTGGTGTGTGTGTGGTGTGTGTGTGTGTGTGCGCGCGCGCGCGCGTATATGTGTGTGTGCGTGCGCGCGCGTGCGCGTGTGTGTGCGCGAGTGAGTGAGTGAGTGTGTGTATTTGTGTGTGTGTGTGTGTGTGTGTGTGTGTGTGTGTGTGTGTGTGTGTGTGTGTGTTGTAGCAGTTATAGTTTGGCTCGGTTGTGGCCAGTTTAGAGTGAGTGGATCTGTTGTTAGCTACCACACACGGTGACCACAGAGAAGTGATTAGCGTAACGAAGCCAGTCACACTGAAACCTCCCGCCGAGTAAAGTGATTTGAACCACATTCACATCGCAGCAGGTGTTCGTTCCTGACCTCAGCTGACAGCTCCGGCTTTAACTTCGATCTGGGGGTCTAACACTGTTTCTTCATGCTGTGCGAGTCTCTCGCGTGTTCATCATCACAGGTGTGGTTGTAACAGAGACACGAACGTTTTATCTTCAAAGACGATCTAGGCTGTGCCCTTTTTTTCTCTTTTTTTTATTTGTAGGAGGGGAGTAGGGGAAGAGAGCGGCGACGGGGTGGGAGGGGAGGGATCTGATCGATTTTCCAACGATTTTTTTTCTTAGTTTGTTGTGTTTCAACATCTACATTGATTGGCTTGTCTTCCTAACATGATTTTTCATGACTAGATATGCAGTGGAGAGAGAGAGAGAGAGAGAGAGAGAGAGAGAGAGAGAGAGAGAGAGAGAGAGAGAGAGAGAGAGAGGAAATGTAACGACACTCCCTCAAAAATCCTACCGCCATCACGAGATGGATAACAGCCAGAAGAGAAAAAGCGTTGCAGCTGGATCTGATAGAGAAGGAGCAAAAATGAACTTCACAAGATTTGAAATTTCCTAACTTGGAACAGGTGTCCGATGTGCGTAAGAAACCCATCATAAAGAGAAAAGAAAAAGGCTACGCCCTAAGACGCCCAGCCTTCTACGAGGCGCAGGTTCAAATCTTGGCAGCGCCAGAAGTATATGTGACAGCAGGACACCTTGGAGTCCTGGCCTGGAGGCAGCCCGGCCCTCTTGGACTTCAACGATGTTGCAGAGTTGAAACGCCAGTTTGAGCGAAAATGGTGTGTGTGTGTATATGTGTGTGTGTGTGTGTGTGTGTGTGTGTGTGTGTGTGTGTGTGTGTGTGTTGTGTGTGTGCGCGCGCGCGCGCGCGCGCGCGTGCGTGCGTGTAGAAGGGTGGGCGGGGGGAGGGGGCGTTTTTTATGAAGACCTTCTGCTATCAAGCTGTACCTGTGAGCTTTCTCTTACTAATGCACAGGATGTAAACGATAAAATGAGACACTGACACTGACACTTTTTTTTAATTGTCCAATAGCTGTACAGCCCTTTCAGACAAGGGGGGGAAATCATATATGACTAAATGTTTTATCATAAATGATCTCAAATCTTTATCAAAAGACTATACACACACACGCATGAAAGAAAATATGCACACACATGCACATGCAGGTGCATACACACGCGCGCGCTCGCGCACGCACACTCACACACACGCGCGCACGCAGAGAGAAAGAGAGAGAGAGAGAGAGAGAGAGAGAGAGAGAGAGAGAGGGGGGGGTGAGAGAGAAAGAGAGAGAGAGAGAGACAGAGAGAGACAGAGACAGGGACAGAGACAGAAACAGAGAGATGTATGCGCGAACGCGCGTATACAGATGGTGGATCATCTTGTAATTTGCTGACTTTGTTCAGTTAACACTTTCCTAATCTTCATTGCTTCTGCTAAGAATCTAGCCAGGGATATCGTTACATTTTCATTGTTATTTGAAAGAATATATGTTACCGATCTCTGATCAGGATTTCCTGTAAAGGAATTTAGAATATCACAGCTTTTGCGTTTTTCATTATAAGCAGAGCAATTGAATAGTAAATGAATTTCATCTTCTGTTCCATTTCCACACGATGGGCAAACGTTATTTTTATCTTCTTCAGTTTGAAACCATTGTTTGAAATTTTTTAGGCCGCTAACTCGTAGTCTGAATCTGATAAGACTAACCCTATGCTATTTATCCGATACAAATGATAGATATTTTTCTGCTTGAAAAACATTTTTGAAAGAATAAAACCACCTATATTTATCATTAGCTTCCAATTCTGAATGCCAATGCTGTTTATAGCAGGAGATAAGTCTATCTTTGAATTCACTAATAAAACCATACTCACAACCTGCACCTTGGCTTAGCCATACAATACCAAATCCATTCTCGCATAAAATTCTCTTAACATTTGACGCCCAATTTAAGTAACCAGATTCATGTTGTATAACAAGCATTTCATATGACTGTCTGCAAATTCTTGACATTGGTAAGTTAATAAGTTTAAGCCAATATTTAATACACTTTACAGACATTCAAACACAGAGGGGATATCTTCCGGTTTCGCCATAAACTAAAGTATTAGAAGTGTGGAGGGGAAGACCTAAAAGTCTTTTTATTGCAAAGGTGCGCACTTTTTATTGCAAAGGTGTGCACTTTTTATTGCAAAGGTATGCACTTTTTATTGCAAAGGTATGCACTTTTTATTGCAAAGGTGTGCACTTTTTTTTTATTGCAAAGGTGTGCACTTTTTCAACTTTCTTCCTATCTTAATATGGGCTCTATTTGTGTGTCAAATAGTTTGCAAAACAGATCTACATCCCCAGTGTTCAATTTTCTCATGGATCTCAATATGTCCGTTACCCCTTTCTTCCCTCTTCTACAGACGTCTACTAAACTGCTACTAATACCTAATTTTGTGGTAAAAACCATTCCCAGAGAGAGAGAGAGAGAGAGAGAGAGAGAGAGAGAGAGAGAGAGAGAGGAGAGAGAGAGAAGGAACTGAACAGGCCTGCTACTCAATGTCGGTAGATTCATAGAGGCTGTCGATAGAGGTACAATGTCCAGTGCCCGCAGGCTGGCTCCGCGATAAACCAAGTATTG
This sequence comes from Conus canariensis, assembly GCA_033310375.1. Taxonomy (NCBI): domain Eukaryota; kingdom Metazoa; phylum Mollusca; class Gastropoda; order Neogastropoda; family Conidae; genus Conus; species Conus canariensis. Next base: position 2,452,780 of record CM065720.1, read on the forward strand.
TCGACGGTGCGGATTATCTGGATTTGTTTCTGTGTGTTCGTGTGACATCAAGAGGCTGTGCCAGTCTTTATTCACCACTAATTTTGACCTGGTACATTTCTTCCGCTGTTGTTGCGTGCGTGTGTCAGCGCGGGGCATGGTGGCAAGCTTTGAAGTTCCTCTCAGATTCCCTTATTTGTCCTGTCTGCCTCTGGCCTGCGTGTGTGCAAGGTGAATAAACGCACCGCAAACAGCTTTAGTTCGGAGTTTATACTCGTAGGATTGTTTCGCAATGACAGCAAGAGTTACCAGCCTTGCTTGTTATTGGCAGTGCAAGGACGGATCGCTCGGCGCCTTTGGCGAGTCAACTCAGACTCCAACGAAGGACCTTCAGGTTTCTAGGAACTGGCAGACTGGGGAATGACACAGACCAACGCAGGGCGTGGCTTCACCAAACAGATCGGAACAGGCGGACTGGGGAATGACACAGACCAACGCAGGGCGTGGCTTCACCAAACAGATCGGAACAGGCGGACTGGGGAATGACACAGACCAACGCAGGGCGTGGCTTCACCAAACAGATCGGAACAGGCGGACTGGGGAATGACACAGACCAACGCAGGGCGTGGCTTCACCAAACAGATCGGAACAGGCGGACTGGGGAATGACACAGACCAACGCAGGGCGTGGCTTCACCAAACAGATCGGAACAGGGATGCAAGAGAAACACGAAGCGGACATAAGATAATTGTAGCCTCAGGATATCATGATTTCTATCCCACTCCACCACTAAGATAATTGTAGCCTCAGGATATCATGATTTCCATCCCACTCCACCACTAAGATAATTGTAGCCTCAGGATATCATGATTTCCATCCCACTCCACCACTAAGATAATTGTAGCCTCAGGATATCATGATTTCCATCCCACTCCACCACTAAGACAATTGTAGCCTCAGGATATCATGATTTCCATCCCACTCCACCACTAAGATAATTGTAGCCTCAGGATATCATGATTTCCATCCCACTCCACCACTAAGATAATTGTAGCCTCAGGATATCATGATTTCCATCCCACTCCACCACTCTCTCAGTCACCCCACCTTCATCCAAAAATAAGAAAATGGGGACAGCGGTGGGGGTGGGTGGCGTTGACAGCATGAATATGAAGGTAACCGTTTCCACTAAAAATGATGGAGACAGATAGACAGACAGACTGATAGATGATAGATAGATAGATAGATAAATAGATAGATAAACAGATAGACAGACAGATAGATAGCCATGTCGCCTGCAGCCGTCCTCGTGTTAAATCACAGTGTATATATGTAGACAGACAGACAGACAGATAGATAGACAGATGATAGGCAGGCAGACAGACTGACAGACAGACAGACCGACTGACTGACCGACCGACCTCTCGATTGATCGATAGATAGATCGATAGATAGATAAATAGATGGATAGATAGATAGATAGATAGATAGATAATAATAGATACATACATACATACATACATACATACATGCATACATACATACATACATAGACAGACAGATAGACAGACAGACAGAGACGTATGACTGAACGAGTAAGTGAATCAGAAAGAGAGTGTTTCATTTCCAATTTAGCTTTTACTATTGTCCAGCCGACCACCAAGGGCCACTTTGAGGGTAGTTCACCCCAAAACAAACAAAAAGTCTTATCCTCAAAAAGAAAGGAACGACAAGATTTTTATGTTATCTACAACATTGACATCAACCAATACTGTGACAGTTGAACCACTGACATGCGTCAATAGGATAAAACTAAGTTGTATTTAAGGTACCGGCCATTCCGCCTGATGTATCACCCATACTGTACAAAATAAGTACAATATACATGCACAAAAACGTAACATTTTAATGCTACAAAATGCCCTAATAGCAAACAGCTTTGTATATAAGACGACTGGATTATCTGTTCATTAAGTGCCCAGATTTCCAACAGAAAAAAAATGGTAATGGTACGCTATCAATGGTAAAAAGAGACAAAAGAAGTAAAAGATTTTCCAGGACAAAGGAAGGTGAATAAGGCACAACCGAAACAAACAACACGTAGACGACGGTACAGTAAAAGAAAATAATCCAAAGGTAACGTCAAACAGAATGATAGGGGGGGGGGGGGGGGGGGGGGGGGGGTTAAAACAAAACAGGAACCACTGTCACGGAACATCCTGAAGACGGGGACACAAGAGCAAAGTACTCCAGAGCCAGTTGGACAGCAGAGGGTCTTGACAGCAGATGACCGCCTCATGCTGGCGTGTTGGTGCTGAACTCCCTACATGCTGTGAAGGCCGAATGGCGTCCAGGTCATGACTCCTGTGTGCCCTCTTGCTGTCGCGCTCTTGACACTGCCTGGATTCAAACCCACACTTCCAGGATGGATGGACGCTTCAAGGCCAAGTCGCCTGGCGGTGGAGGTCTTGATCACTTGGTCGTCAGATACCTGTCGTAAGGTGAGAACATGTGAATACCTGTCGTAAGGTGAGAAAACGTGAACCTTGTGAATATGACTTTGGTTGCCCTCAATCAGGTCCAGTTGGATCTTTTCTCAGCTGCTTCTGCCATTGCCTTTTGGGGTCCGGTCCTCTTCTTCCCAGAACGCAAAAGCTGCTTCATGAGGGCACAGGCAGATGTGCATACGACTTCCATTGCTCCAACCTCTTTGGCGAGGACTTTAGTTTGGAAGCCACACTCCTGAAAGCTGCTAGCTAGACTGGCAGACCTCTCAGTCTTGTGTATGTGAGGTTCCTTCATTGTCCTTTTGTACAACACAATGAGTTTCCTTCATTGTCCTTTTGTACAACACAGTGAGTTTCCTTCATTGTCCTTTTGTACAACACAATGAGTTTCCTTCATTGTCCTTTTGTACAACACAGTGAGTTTCCTTCATTGTCCTTTTGTACAACAGTAAGTTTCCTTCATTGTCCTTTTGTACAACACAGTAAGTTTCCTTCATTGTCCTTTTGTACAACACAGTAAGTTTCCTTCATTGTCCTTTTGTACAACACAGTGAGTTTCCTTCATTGTCCTTTTGTACAACACAGTAAGTTTCCTTCATTGTCCTTTTGTACAACACAGTAAGTTTCCTTCATTGTCCTTTTGTACAACACAGTAAGTTTCCTTCATTGTCCTTTTGTACAACACAGTAAGTTTCCTTCATTGTCCTTTTGTACAACACAGTAGTTTCCTTCATTGTCCTTTTGTACAACAGTAAGTTTCCTTCATTGTCCTTTTGTACAACACAGTAAGTTTCCTTCATTGTCCTTTTGTACAACACAGTGAGTTTCCTTCATTGTCCTTTTGTACAACACACTGAGTTTCCTTCATTGTCCCTTTGTACAACACAGTGAGTTTCCTTCATTGTCCTTTTGTACAACACAGTGAGTTTCCTTCATTGTCCTTTTGTACAACACACTGAGTTTCCTCCATTGTCCCTTTGTACAACACAGTGAGTTTCCTTCATTGTCCTTTTGTACAACACAGTGAGTTTCCTTCATTGTCCTTTTGTACAACACAGTGAGTTTCCTTCATTGTCCTTTTGTACAACACACTGAGTTTCCTCCATTGTCCCTTTGTACAACACAGTGAGTTCAATCAGAATCATTTGGTTTGAAGAAGAGGAAATCGAGTACTACATTCGGGCTCCTGCCACTCTTGCTGACGATCATCTCTGGGTGTTTTTCCGTCCCTTCTGGAGAGTCCGCTGTGCACTCACAGCTGTCCACTAAATACTGCTGCCATGTTCCGGATGTCACAGCTGTCCACTAAATACTGCTGCCATGTTCTGGATGTCACAGCTGTCCATTTAAATACTGCTGCCATGTTCGGATGTCACAGCTGTCATATAATACTGCTGCCATGTTCCGGATGTCACAGCTGTCCACTAAATACTGCTGCCATGTTCCGGATGTCACAGCTGTCCATAAATACTGCTGCCATGTTCCGGATGTCACAGCTGTCCACTAAATACTGCTGCCATGTTCCGGATGTCACAGCTGTCTACTAAATACTGCTGCCATGTTCCGGATGTCACAGCTGTCTATTACATACTGCTGCCATGTTCCGGATGTCACAGCTGTTCACTAAATACTGCTGCCATGTTCCGGATGTCACAGCTGTCTATACATACTGCTGCCATGTTCCGGATGTCACAGCTGTCTATTAATACTGCTGCCATGTTCTGGATGTCACAGCTGTCTATTACATACTGTGCCATGTTCCGGATGTCACAGCTGTCTATTACATACTGCTGCCATGTTCGGATGTCACAGCTGTCTATTACATACTGCTGCCATGTTCCGGATGTCACAGCTGTCTATTACATACTGCTGCCATGTCCGGATGTCACAGCTGTCTATTACATACTGCTGCCATGTTCCGGATGTCACAGCTGTCTATTACATACTGCTGCCATGTTCCGGATGTCACAGCTGTCTATTACATACTGCTGCCATGTTCCGGATGTCACAGCTGTCTATTACATACTGCTGCCATGTTCGGATGTCACAGCTGTCTATTACATACTGCTGCCATGTTCCGGATGTCACAGCTGTCTATTACATACTGCTGCCATGTTCCGGATGTCACAGCTGTCTATTACATACTGCTGCCATGTTCCGGATGTCACAGCTGTCTATTACATACTGCTGCCATGTTCCGGATGTCACAGCTGTCTATTACATACTGCTGCCATGTTCCGGATGTCACAGCTGTCTATTACATACTGCTGCCATGTTCCGGATGTCACAGCTGTCTATTACATACTGCTGCCATGTCCGGATGTCACAGCTGTCCCTGAATACTGCTGCCATGTTCCGGATGTCACAGCTGTCATATACTACTGCTGCCATGTTCCGGATGTCACAGCTGTCTATTACATACTGCTGCCATGTCCGGATGTCACAGCTGTCTATTACATACTGCTGCCATGTTCCGGATGTCACAGCTGTCTATTACATACTGCTGCCATGCTCCGGATGTCACAGCTGTCTATTACATACTGCTGCCATGCTCCGGATGTCACAGCTGTCTATTACATACTGCTGCCATGTTCCGGATGTCACAGCTGTCTATTACATACTGCTGCCATGTTCCGGATGTCACAGCTGTCTATTACATACTGCTGCCATGTTCTGGATGTCACAGCTGTCTATTACATACTGCTGCCATGTTCCGGATGTCACAGCTGTCTATTACATACTGCTGCCATGTTCCGGATGTCACAGCTGTCTATTACATACTGCTGCCATGTTCCGGATGTCACAGCTGTCACTGAATACTGCTGCCATGTTCCGGATGTCACAGCTGTCTATTACATACTGCTGCCATGCTTCCGGATGTCACAGCTGTCTATTACATACTGCTGCCATGCTCCGGATGTCACAGCTGTCCTATTAATACTGCTGCCATGTTCCGGATGTCACAGCTGTCTATTAATACTGCTGCCATGCTC